>VWZZ01005914.1:25398-41881 GCA_013399095.1 Psophia crepitans | reverse complement strand
CATGGAAGGGAAGGGGTTTAGTGGTTGGTGGTTACAGGGGCATGCCCCCTCAGAGTTCCCCTTCGTTCTGGTTTCAGTTCTACCTTTGCCCCCTGTGTGGGCACCCCCAGGGAAGGGGAAGTGAAACTTCAGGGGTAGGGAGGCACCAGGGGACGGCCATGGAGGAGTGGTGGCTAGGGGACATTGTGGGTGTGAGGCCAGCTCTGGTCACTCTGTTGTCCCTCCAGCATTGGACAGTGATGACAATGGGGGCAGAGCAGGGGGATGGACCCCACCATTTCTATTCCCACGCCCTGGGGTCATTCTGGGGGGGGACAGGGTTGCCCACCAAATGTGTTGGGAAGGAAAGGGGAGTGTCAGGCTGCAGCCCAGCCCCAGGCCCTCTCCTAGGGGCGTTTACGGAAGAGTTGGAGCTCTCCAGAACTGTTCCTGCAGCCATGGGTCGGGTGGGAACTGCTTGTCACCTCCTCCTTGGGAGACTCATCCCCAGGGTTAGGCAGGTGGTGCAGGAGAAGCCTGAGCTGGAGGTACCAGGAGGGAGGAGTGGGGGGAAGGCCAAAGCATCCCTTCCTCCTGTGCAGGGCTGAGAGGACAGCAGCCGTCTGGGCTGAAACCCAAAACCCATTGTCACCTCCGTTGGACCTGATGCATCTCACAAATACAGGGATGGGGGCGAGGTACCATCTGTGGCGAGGGGGAGTCGGTGGGACCAGGTTCCTCAAGCACTGGTTTTCTCCTAGTGCCATTTCCTGGGCTTCCCTTTCCCTGCCCTCTCCTGTCTCCTCTCCAGCCCCAGCCTGTCACAACACTTCATGCTCGTGACCTTATTTCGTCTTCCCCCCCTCACACACGTCACCAGCCCTGAGCTCGGGCCCTCTGGGGCCCTCCCCAGCACATCCGCAGTGGTCCCATTGGTGGAGAGCCACCACCGTGACTGCTGGGCTGGGTTAAAGCGTGGGACCCTGCGGGTGCTTCCTCCTCCCACAGTCACTGCTGCTGCTGCTTCGGTCTTGTCGCGCGCACCATGCAGCGCCCTCACCTCCTCCTCTTCCTCTTTCTTCCCCTCCTCCTCCCTGGGATGTGGGCAGACCCAGAGGGTAAGTGGGAGCCCTGACTCACCCCAACCTCTCTCATCCCCCTTGTTAGAGGACCCCACAGGTTCCTCGGGGTCATGTTCAGGCCACTGTGCCCTGCATGGGGGATGGTGATCCCCAGCATCAAAGGGCCACCCCCCACCATGCAGCACCCAAAGGTGCCACGTCCCTGCCCGTTCTCTATGTTCCTGCCTCCAGCTCAGGGCTTCATGTCCCAGTGGCTCCTGCACAGGGGCTTGGGCACCCAAACAGAAGTGGGAGCAGGGGTCCCCAGCCAGGCCTGGGGTGGGGTTCCCCCAAAGGTACCTTCCTCCTGCAGGGAGCTTGTAGGCACGAGGGGCATCTCAACTCCATGCCGTACTGTGGGGCCCTTCCAGCACCCCCTTGTTTGTTGGGGAGCTGCACCTGCAAGAGGGTGTTTGGGGTGCTGCCATCGCACAGAGCATTTCACCACAACCCTGTGAGACCTCAGGTTTCCGGGGAGGCAGCAGCAGACACTGGAATGCAGGATTGATCTCTGGGCTGGGCCTCTGCTCCTGGCGGGGTTTGGTCTCCTTGATCTCCTGCTGTCTGGGAGCCACCAAACCTGGATGAAATGTCCTTTCCTCTCCTCCATCTTCCATGTCCTCTGCACCATGTGCAGGTCTCTGGTAGATCTAGGTCCTGGCAAGGATGCCTCTTCTGGAGGAAGCCTCACCCCAGACAAACGCTGAGGTGCCCCCCACCATCCGCTCTGCACAGCCAGACAGCAGATGTTTGGCAGGAGGGAGGTGGGGAGGGGAGGGAATGTGGTGCCTGAAATCCTGTATGGGAGAGAAATACTTCACTGAAAGTAAAATAGAGAAGGAAAAAGAGCAGTGGGCACTGAGGAAGTTCACACAGGAAAGCAGCTTCGAGTGGGTGAGGAGGTGGGAGTCCAATGAAGACATGGGTGGAGGGGGTTGCCCAGACATGAGTGGGTGCAGGCTGCTGGGGGTCCCTGTGATGTAGAGCGAAGAGCATAGAATGGTTTGGGTTGGAAGGGACCTTTAAAGGTCATCTAGTCCAACCCCCTGGCAATGACCAGGGACATTTTCAACTAGATGAGAGCCCCATCCAACCTGCCCTTGAATGTTTCCAGGGATGGAGCACCTACCACCTCTCTGGGCAACCTGTGCCAGGGCTTCACCACCCTCAGTGCAGAAAATTTCTTCCCTAGATCTTGTCTGAATTCCCTCTTTCCCCTACACCCACACACATCTCCTCTTTCCTGCAGCACTTCTCATCCCTATCCCTTTTCCCAGCAGAGCTGCAGGTTCTCCAGCTGCTCCAGACCAGCTTCTTTGCCAACATCAGCTCTGCCGAGGTGTCCATGCTGGCTTTGCTGGGGGACATGCCCATCTATGTGCTGGATCCTGCCGACTGGAGCATCCAATTCCACTATCCATGGGCCCGCCAGGCCACAGTTGAGGGTGATGTGGGGAAGCTCTTGTCCCAGTCCAAACTCTTTCTGCGCAACATGGTTCGATACGTGCATGAAACAGTCCAGAAGGCTCAACAGGACTGTGAGTATGGGGACAGCCCCAGCCAGAGCCCCAGCCCCTTTCCCCAGGTTCCGGCGGTGCCCTCCTCCCCACTGGGGTAGCGTTTGTGGGGTCTCATGAGGTGCAACAGCTCCTGAAAGGGCAATGGGAAATGCTGCTGCTGGTGGGGAACATGGCTACCAGGGTGGGGAGGGAAGTGCACGGAAAATACCCCTCAGGGCTCCTGCCATCTGGCACAGGAGAACCCCTCTGCACACTGGGGAGCTGCCACTGAACTTACTGGGGCTGCAGGACCCGCACAGCACAGATAAGAGATAGAGAAAGTTGGGGGCAAGTATTTTGGGGGACAACACTCTGAGCAACCTCGCAACACTGACTGTCCCCATATCCACTCTGGCCCTCCAAGGAGACTGAGGGGTTGCAGGATGTCCTGGGGCTTCCTGAAGCATGATCCCATACCCTGCTGCCCATTGCAGACTGTTGCCCATCACACCCCTGCACATGCCTCCAGCTACATCCTACCTCATGCCACCCATGTCCCACACACTCATGGGACCTCTCCACTGCCCTTGGCAGACCCATTGGTGGTCCAGATCCGTACAGGCTGTGTGCTGTACCCCAACAAGACAAGATGGGGCTTCATGGATGTTGGGATGGGCGGCAGAGACTTCCTAATTTATGACATGGAGAGGCAGCGCTGGGAGCCCCAACAGACATCCCTGCTAGCAGACCTAGCCATTAGGTCCCTCACCAGCAATAAGGCTGTCATGGAGCTCCTGAAGCACGTCCTCAGCATCACCTGCCAGAGCCACATCCTCACCCTGTGGAAGTATGGGAAGGCTGATCTGGAGAGACAAGGTGAGACCACCCCAACCCTGGCACAGCCACCCCAAAGCCCCACACGCTGGGGCCAAGCAGTGTCCCACAGGGGATCCCCCCACCCCTTATGAGTTCTTACCCTCCAGAGCTGCCTGTGGCCATGGTCTTTGCCCGCACGCCCGGGCCAGGCCAGATCCTGCTGGTTTGCCGCGTCACCGGCTTCTACCCACGGCCCATCAGCGTGGCCTGGCTGCGGGATGGCCAGGAGGTGCCGCCGGGCCCAGGGCTCAACACCAGTGACATCCTGCCCAATGCTGACCTCACCTACCAACTGCGCAGCGTCCTGGCCGTGGCCCCCCGTGACGGGCACAGCTACGCCTGCCGCGTGCGCCACCGCAGCCTGGGCACCCGCAGCCTCATCATCCCATGGGGTAAGTGCCACCCATGGGGATGGGGCACAGGGGACAGGTAACAGGCACTGGCTCTGCAAAGGGCATCTCCTGCCTGGTGCTGCCACACTCACATGGCTGCCCTCTTCTCTCCCTGTTCCAGAAAACCGCAATGGAGCTCTAGCATTTGGGATTGCCATCGCATTGCTGCTCCTTGTGGCCTCAGCCTCTGTCGGGGGGGTTTGGTGGTGGAAGCGCAGGTGAGGTGTTGCTCCCAATGTCTGCTCTCAGGTTTGCATGTGCATGGGTTAGGCCAGGGGGTTGCAACAGCAGCAGCTCTGCAGGGATGAACTCCCCAGCCCTGAGCGTGGCTCACAGTGGCTCCCTCTTGCAGGAAAGCTGACAAGTTCACACAGGAGACCCAGGAATTCATCGTCTGATGCCTGACTGTCCACCCATCAATGAGCTTCCTTGCCACCAGCTCTTCCTGCTTATCTCATCTCCCATCCCCAACCCATGAGCATTGAAAGGGGTTTGCTCTGGAAACCCACCACATTAAACAGTTACAAACTTCCCCAGCCTCACGTGGCTCCTGTGGCTCTCACCAGCCTTTCCTCTCACAAGATCCCGCAAGAAAACTCCTCAGTCCGCTGCAGAGACCTCACATTGCAGCCAGGAAGACTCTCCCTTTTCCTGAACACTGGATGATCTCCCCTGGCATGCCAGGGGAAGCTATGCCTCCGCCTACCTCTCCCACATCTCAGTGTGTCCGTGGCCAGTGTCTGTCCCTGACAGAAGGGCAGTGACAACCTGGGGCCAGACCAGTGTGACACCACTGAGTGGAAGGGGGCATGGAGCAGGGCACAAACCAGAGAGAGATGGAGAGATTTAAGCTGTTTCACTGGAGAAGGGGAAGGGAGGACCCAAGTGACATCTCCAATCCCCTGAAGCAGGGAGGTGTTTCACACAGGTGCAAAGCTGCTCCAGCTCCAGTGCTGATCTCATCCTCTGTCCAGGATGGTTTTGGGTTGGGATCTTCTCCACTCCATGAAGCCATGAAGCCACACTGAAGCACTCCATGAAGCCATGAAGCCACACTGAGGCTCTGGGCAACTCTGAGCGACATGCCCCCAAGAAGGGTGGTGTGGTGGGTTGATCTTGGCTGGCCACCAAGTGCCCACCAAGCTGCTCTGTCACTCCCCTTCTCAGCTGGACAAGGGAGAGAAAATAGAAAGAAAGGCTTGTGAGTGGAGGTAAGGACAGGGCGATCACTCAGCAGTTGACATCCCGGGCAAAACAGGCTCAGGTTGAGGAAACTACTTTATTGCCAGTCAAAACCAGAGCAGAATAATGAAAAATAAGAATAAATCTAAAAACACCTTCCCCCCAACCCTCCCTTCTTTCTGGGCTCAAATTCACTCTTGACTTCTCCTCCCCGCAAGTGGCACAGTGGGATGGAGAATGGAATGGAGACTGCCATCAGTTTATTATGCATCGTCTCTGTTGGTCCTTTCTCCTCACCCCGCTTCGGCATTGGGTCCCACCCGTAGGAGACTGTCCTTCACAAACTTCTTCAGCATGGGTCTTTCCCATGGACTGCAGTTCTTCACAAACTGCTGCAGCATGGGTCCCTTCCGTGGGGTACAGACCTTGAGAAACAGACTACTCCAGCACGGGCCCTCTGTGGGGTCAAAAGTCCTGCCAGAAGACCTGCTCCAGTGTGGGCTCCTCCATGGACTGCAGGTAGATATCTGCTTCACCACAGTCCTTCACCATGGGCTGCATGGGCACCATCCAGTGCCTGGAGCATCTCCTTCTTTTCCTTCTTCACTGACGCCAGTGTCTCCATAGTTGTTTCTCTCACATATTTTCATTTCTCTCTCCCAGCTGCTATCGTGCAGCAGTTTTTACCACTTCTTAAATATGTTATCACAGGGGCACTGCCAACACTGCTGATTGGCTTGGCCTTGGCCAGCAGCGGGTCTGTCTTGGAGCTGGCTAGAACTGGCTCTGTTGGACATGGGGGCAACTTCTGACATCTTCTCACAGAAGCGACCTCTGCAGGCCTCCTGCTACCAAAACTTTGCCACATAAACCCAATACAGTCTACGGAGTAAACCCCTGGGGGTTATCATGGGAGGAGAAGGCCACAATTGGCCAGGCTCAGCCTACATCTCCTTAGGTGTCAGGGTGCTGCTGCAGCCAGGAGGGATGACTTCGCACCCACCCAGATTCCCCTGGCACTTGCAGCTTCCAGCCACAGCACCCCAGCCCAGACCTCCACCAGCCACACCACCACACCCTGGAGAGCACACCCAGCTGGGTCCTCCCCAAAACCTCAGCACCAGCCTCATTGGCTACTGGGGCCGCCTCGTGACACTTGCACTGCCAGAGCTGCCCAAGCAGAGCAGCCACGGGAAGACGTGTGCTGTAACAGCTCCTGTGATCCCTTCCTGCTCCTGATACAGTTGCTCCTGCACACTTGCCGCTGGAACCATGCAGCCATCCCACTACCTCCTCTTCCTCTTCCTTCTCCTCCTCCCTGGGACATGGGCAGATCCAGAGGGTAAGTGAGATCCCTGGCTCACCCCCACCTTCTCCCATCCCTGTGCAGTGGGACCCCACAGAGGTGGCAGGGGGTGGTCCCTGTCCCCATCACCAAGGAGCCACCTCCACCACACAGCACCCAAAGGTGCCCCACCCCTGCCCACCTGCTCAGGGTTCCCTGCTCCACACCATCCTGCCCAGCCCAGCACCGCTGGCACTGGGGTTCAGTTGCCTGAGCAGCCAAGAGGCAAGGGTCCCTCAGCCAGGTCTGAGGTGCTGGGGTACCCCCAAAGATGCCTTCTTCTGTCAGAGAGCCTGTGGGTAGCAGGGGTTCTCAGCTCCCCACACCACAACAGCCCTGCACTGGGCTCCAGCCCCTTGAGCAGGTCCTAGGCACTGCCCTCAGCCTGCAGGATCATTTCTCTTGCAATCGAAGGCTCCCTGCATCCTCTGCGTGTTCCCCCTACAAAACAATGCTCAAAGGTTCCTCCTGCAGGTACAACAAGCCTTCACCTGCATCCCCAGCCTCCGTGTCCCATGCTGGGGGCAGGCACTCATCGTGCCCTGGCCAGGGGGCACCCACTGCTACAAAACAGGCTTCACTATCAAGACCCTCATTCAGTGCTGCAGCATTCAACTCCATCTCCCACCTCCTTTTAGGGTTCAGTCTTGAGCACTGCCTGGGACCCCCTAAAATGGAGTGAAATGGCCTCCCTTCCAGCTTCCCACCCCTTCTCCACCCCACCTCTGCACTGTATGTAGGTCTCCAATGAATCCAGGTCTGGCACGGGTGCTCCTTGCTAGGGGAGCATCACCCCAAACCAACACCTAGGTCCCCTCTGCCATCCCTTCCACATGGGTAAGTGACAGCTCCCAGAAGATCACACTGGGATGGTAGATGGCTTAAAAAAAAACCAACAAAACCACAAAGGAAATTAGAGGAGAAGCAGGAAGAGGCTCAGAGAGCCTGTGAAAGGAAACTGCAAACTAAGCAAAATCAAGGGATTTCCCCCACCCCTGCCCATCTGCCCCATCTCACTCTGCCTGTCCCCAGGGAGACTGCAAGCCACTCTTCCTCCTCTGGCAGACACCACCCCTTCATCCTCATGCACCTCAATGCTGCTTCTTCTCCCCTGTCTCCCCACAGGCTCTTTTAAACTCCACCTTTTCCAAACCCTCATCTTCCATGACAACAGCTCTGTGGACGTTTCGGCCTGGGCCACCCTGGAAGACATTATCTTTGCTGCCCTGCAGAAACACACCTGGAACATCCTCTACCTCTACCCATGGGTCTACCCGGCCCTGCCTGCAGCAGAGTGGGAGTACCTGCAAAACCTGTTCAGGGTCTATGTGCACAACTTCATCCTGTCCCTGTCCAGTGATGCCAGGCTGTACCAGACACCCTGTGAGTACCAGGTGCTTCAGCATCTACTTGTCCAAGTCAGGGAGCTGTGAGAAGAAGGTCAGATCCACCACCAACAGCTTTCCCAAACAGGGTCTGGCAGGAGGGCAGGGAACGGGCCTCATCCTGGACCAGCAAGACCCCCAAACCACCCTGTCCTCTGCAGAGATCACATGGGGCCATCCTAGTCCCCAACACAAACCTTGGCCATGTTTAGGTCCACTTATGCCCTCACACCAGCCACCTTTATTGCTCTGCAGGCACCCCAAATCCCACCACAGAAGTCATCTGAGAAAGTGGAGTAGAAGGTCAAAGGGGCCTCTCCGCTCATGGCTGTGGGACAGGACACATGGTCTCACATGCTGAGCAGAGTGCCACTGTCCTCCTACTCACCTGCACCCCATGTCCTGTCACTCCCCCAAAGCAGTGCTTCCTGTTTTGCCACAGCTCCTGACCCTGCTGTGGCCAGGGGCAGCTTGAGGACAACGAGCTACAGGCCTCAGGACAGGTTTCTCACCTACAGAGTTTCCAGCTGGTGTAAAGCAGAGCAGTGACATGGGGACATAGAATATAGAAGAATAAAGTAGAATAGAATAGAACAGAACAGAACAGTTCAGTCCTACAGGACTGAATCCAAAGGACCTACAATGATCATCCAGTCCAATTGCTTGACCACTTCAGGGCTGACCAAAAGTTAAAGCAAATTATTAAGGGCGTTGTCCTGGGCATCACCCACCTCTGTAAAGAAGAATTTCCTAATGCCAAGCCTGAACCTGCTCAGAGGCTGCTTTGAACCATTTCCATGCGTCCTGTCTCTGGATCCCAAGGAGAAGATATCCCTCTTCACATACCCTGCTCAGAAAGCTGCAGAGAGGGATGAGGTCACCTCTCAGCTTCCTTTTCTCCAAACTAGACAAACCCAGAGCCCTCAGCTGCTCCTCATAGGACATGCCTTCCACCAGCTTTGTTGCCCTTCTTTGGATCTATTCTAGTACCTTCACCTCCTTCTTAAATGACAGCGCCCAGAACCGCACACCGTACTCAAGGTGAGGCTGCACCAACGTTAAATACAGCAGGGTAATTCCCTGGCGTGACCAGCTGCTTGTCCTGTGTTTGATGCCTCCCATGATGTGGTTTGCCCTCTTGGCTGCCAGGGCACTCTGCTGACTCACATTGAGTCTGCTGCCATCCAGCACCTCCAAGTCCCTTTCTGCAGGGCGGCTCTCCAGCCATTCCCCTCCCAATTTATATTTGTGTCCAGTGTCACTCTGCCCCAGCTGCAGAATCTGGCGTTTGTTGTTAAATTTCATGCCTGATGATTGCATTGTCCTTTAAATGCCTTTCAATAGCACCCATTATGATCTTCTCCATATTTTTTCAAGGAACTGAGGTTAGATTAACAGGTCTGTAGTTTTCTGTAGGTTCCCTCACACCCTTCCTGTAAACTGGAATAACGTTGGTTAGCTTGCTGTCGGCAGGGACTTCCCCAGACTCCCAAGACCTTTGACAGATGATGGAGAGGTGTCCTGCCATAATGTCCACCAGTTCCTTCAGTACTCTGGAATGAATCCCATCAGGCCCCTTGGACTTGTGAACATCCAGCTGATACAGCTGGGCCCTGACAGTTTCCATGTCCCCCAAAGGAAAGTCACAGTTCCTGCAGTTGTGGTCCCCTGACTCATAGGACCGGGCAGCCCAAGGTCTACTGATGTTATTAAAGGCTGAGGCAAAACAAGCATTGAATAGCTCTGCTTTTTCTTCATCACTGTTAGTCAGGTGACCATCTTCAACAAGTATTGGTGCAATGTTTTCTCTAGACCTCCTCTTGCTATCAATGTACTTTAAAAAGCCTTTCTTGTTTTCTGACACAACACTGGCCGGTTTCAGCTCTAACTGAGCTGGGACCTTTGGTGTCTTCTCCCTGGGGAGAATGACTGGGGGCGCAGGGGGAAGGGGAAAGGGCTGTTTTCACAAGAAGTGCCAGGCTGCAGTTCCAGGCTCCAGGTCAAGCTGCACATGTGATGCCCATCATCTCTGCCCCTAGACCCCTTTGTGTTCCAGTGCGCAACCGGCTGCAACTTGTATTCCAATGGTTCCTATACCAAATTCTACCGTATGGCCTACAATGCCCACGACTTCCTCAGCTTTGACGTGGATAACAGCAAATGGAAGAGGCATCAGGAGAGTGAGCTGGCAGCACAAGTTGAGGGGCAGTTCAACACCTTCACTGGCTTCTCTGCGACCCTGCAGCACCTTCTCAGTGTCACCTGTGTTGACCATATGAAGAAATTCATCGAGTATGGGAAGGCTGATCTGGAGAGACAAGGTGAGACCACCCCAACCCTGGCACAGCCACCCCAAAGCCCCACACACTGGGGCCAAGCAGTGTCCCACCGGGGGTCCCCCCACCCCTTACGAGTTCTCACCCTCCAGAGCTGCCTGTGGCCACGGTCTTTGCCCGCACGCCTGGGCCAGACCAGATCCTGCTGGTTTGCCATGTCACCGGCTTCTACCCACGGCCCATCAGCGTGGCCTGGCTGCGGGATGGCCAGGAGGTGCCGCCGGGCCCAGCGCTCAACACCAGTGACATCCTGCCCAATGCTGACCTCACCTACCAACTGCGCAGCGTCCTGGCCGTGGCCCCCCATGACGGGCACAGCTACGCCTGCCGCGTGCGCCACCGCAGCCTGGGCACCCGCAGCCTCATCATCCCATGGGGTAAGCGCCACCCATGGGGATGGGGCACAGGGGACAGGTAACAGGCACTGTCCCATGCAGGTGCCTGGAGGATGGTGGGTCAGGCTTTAACGGCAAGTCCAGCCATGGCCTCCCGTGTGTCTGCAACCCCTCTCTCCCCTATCTCCTCCAGGGAGTTCCAAGGTAGCTCCGACTGTTGGCATCATCATCGCAGTGCTGCTGACCATGGCTGCATTCCTTGCTGGGGCCATCTGGTACTACAGGCGCAGGTGAGGTCTCCTCCTCACTCAACTGCACCAGCCCCATTGGCTCCAGGCCATGTCCAGTGGGAACTGCCTGGCTGGGGCTGCCTGTCCTTGCCCATCCTCACTCACCTCCTCCTCTCCTGCAGGAGCTGAGAGCAGAGGACCCACCATACCAGGGATGCCCGGGGCCACACCAGCCCCCCACATCTCCCTGAAAATAAACTGATGATTAACACCTCCATGCATGTGGGAACTCCTGCAGTGTCTTGCCCAGCTCCCACAAGCACATGGCATCACACAGCTCCTGTCCACCCCAGAACAGATGGGAAGAGCCCCAGTGCAGCCTGCACTCCTCATCCCAGGGTGAAACACTGGGACAGCCTCCCAACACCAACGGGGTATCCCTGGCACCAACCCCTAGTCCTGGGAGGGGCACACAAATCAGCAGGACTCAGCCAGTACCAGCATAGGCTGGGGCAGGGGAGGACTATTTTCCACCCACCCACCCTTCTCAGAGCTTATCAGCACCTCTGCACCAGTGCTCAGTCACTGGGACCAGGGAATCGTGACAAACAGGCACGGGGCCAGCACGCAGCTTGGGGACATGGGGACCCCAGGCATCCAGCCAGCTGTGGGAACTGGGTTTGCACCCCCCCGGGAAATAGAGCCACACTGGGGCAAACCTTCCCAGTTCAGTGCTGAGGGCAGCAACGCAGAGGGGACAGAGATGTCTAGGTCGGGCTCTCTGGGCAGGAGTGGCAGCAAAGGACATTCCCGTCAGGGACAGTGGATGTAGTCCATGGCCATGTGGCACCTCCACCCGCACCAGGGGTAGAAAAGAGGGGTTGGGTCACCCGCACCGCCCCAGGTGCCAGAGTGCCACTGTGGCCATGGGGGACCCCACCTGCAGCCCTGGGCATGGCCTTGCTCCCACCTAAATTCCCCCAGTGCTTGTGGCCACAGGACAGGGCGCCCCAGCCCAGCCTTCCTGTCCCCCTGTGACCCCATGGGCAATGGAGTCCCCCTTATCTGGCCACCCAGGCCCTCTGCCTCGCACCCCTTCTCATCCCTCTTCCCACTGTGTCCCCTTCTGTCCTGGGTTTGGCTAGGAGAGAGTTAATTTTCACCAGAAGCTGGTATGGGACACAGCCAGGACAGGTGACCCAAACTGGCCGAAGGGGGTATTCCATGCCATGTGATATCATGCTCAGCTAGTTGGGGAGAGGCGGTGCAGCTCCAGGATGTGTGGCTCAGGGACGGTCCAGCTTTGGAACAGGTCTGAGTGTGCAGTTTGAGTTGTAGGGTCATCAGGTGAGAAACTGCAATGCGTATCAACCATTTTATCTATTCTCAGTATTGTCATTGTCTCCCTCTCCCTTTGCTGTCCCAGTAAACTGCCCTTATCCCAACCCAAGAGGTTCACCTTTGTCTTCCCATTCTCCTTCCCATCCCCTGGGGGGGATGAGCGAGTGGCTGCGTGGTGCTCAGCTGCTGGATGGGGCTGAACTACAACACCTTCCCCTAACCAGAATGTCCTTCACTCTCCCCACACATCCCCAGCCGTGGTGCTGGCCCCCTTCCTCATCCCAAACTGCCCATTCCCTTCTCTTCTTCCACAGCCTCACCAGTCCCTCCTCTGTCCCCACAGGTCCTTTCCTCCTCCCCACGTCCCTGTGGCCCTACCTCATGGAACAAGGGTGACATGGGGTCCCAGGGAGCCTAGGCTCGGAGCTTGATGCCCAGCCCAGGACCCCCAGCAGCAGCCCAAGGCCTGCCTTTGCTGTGCCTTAGTACCCCAATGGTGACCCATACTGCACCCAATGCCTGCGCACTCCACCAGTGGTGACCCATACTGCCCGTGATGTCACTGCCCCTCCCCACTGCCATGCTCAGCCGCCCAACTGACCCACCCAGCCCAGATGGACCTTCTGGTGCCCCTGTCCTGTCCACCCCCCTGCCATTGGCCATGCTATGGCCCATTCACCAATGGTGATCCATGCTGCTCCTAGCATCACCAGGTGTTGGGCAGAGGAGGGGTGAGCATGGCTGGGGATGGAGTAGAGGGCTGCCTCAGACTCCCCCAGATCCCTCCCAATGGTCCCCAGCCCCATCCAAACCCTGCCCCCCACCTCCATGGCAAGCACCTCCCGGGCTTCCCCTAAGCCCCACAGCCCTCCTCAGCCCCCCCGAGCACCTGGAGGGCCACAGATGATCCCTTCCTGTCCTCACCAGGACCATCCTCCCAGGCAGTGCCCATCAGGTGCAAAGTCCAAAGGCCCCTTTCTAGCCCATCTCTTGCCCCATATCACCCTGCTGCCATGGCATCACCCAGCCATGCCCGGGGCTCAGGGGACCACCCTTTCTCTCAGCACTGGGGGTCCCCGAGCCAGGGTCTGTGAGGTCTGTCCTTCCCAAGGAGCCCCTGCTCCCGCACGGGAATACCCTCCTTCCCCGAGCAGAACGAGGAGCCCAGGCCACCCCGCCTGATCAAGGGGTTCTCCCACCACTGAGGACAAGCACTGTAGGCATCGCTTGGAGATCCCAGGGGACATGAAGGAACTATGACAGCAGTCCCTGAAAAAGGTGAGCAGAGCAAAAGAAGGTCCATGCAATTCCTCACCCTTGGAGGCGAGGCCAGCAGCATCTGGTCCCTAGTGCTCGCACTCGCGGTCAGCAAGCCTGACTGCCTCGTTGGCTTCTTCAAACAAACTTTTGTACGAATTGTGGGTGCCTTCGTAATCAGTACGTGATAACTTAAGCTTCTGAACATGCCCAGATGAGGTCCTCCAGTGCTTCCAAAAGGATGTCCCAGGAATTCACCTCTCCTGCTGCCACACGACAGAAGAAACACACTGGAAAAAAGGCAAGACTTTAAATTTAAATAAATTATTTCTCAAGACTGCAGTGCTGCTTTGAGCCTTTTCCTGCAGCCTCTGCCTCAATCAAAGGGCTGACATACGGAGCCAGGCTGCGATGGAGCTGCAGCAGCACCCCTGCACGCCACGCACACAAACCAGATGGAGGAGGCATGAGGCACTCAAGGAACCTCTGGGCCCTCCTGCAGGGACACTGTGACCACTGTATGATGTTCCCAGACATGTAGCTGTCTGAAAACATCTACAGCTCTTTCAAGGGGTGGGCTGATGGTTTTGTACCCTCTAACGCAGGACGAAAGGAAAGCGTGTTTGTCTTGTCTGAATGAACTCACACAGTCCAGGTGCGATCTTGGTGTTTATCCTGGGAAGTCTGCAGATGGGATATGCTGGAGCCACGTTCTCCCCATTCCTGGTCATGGAGGGCTCCACGTAGTCATGAGGTTCTGGAGAGCAGCTGTATTCTGCAAGAGGTTTTGCCCCTTTAACTTTTATAAGGGGGTGTGGGTGTGGTGTGGTTTTGGTGGGACTGTAGGTAAGCTAGGAAGAAAAGCATGTGAAAGGTCGCTTGCATGCAGCTGCATTATTTAAAGCTCCTTTGTAACCTCATGAGATTCCGTTCCTGGCTGACTTTTTCCTCAAAGAGTAATACAGGTGAGTTATACAGTGCCGAAGCACACAGGGGTTTGCAACTGCACTGCTGAATTAGCTTAAACAGAAAGTGCCAGCCTGGCACTACCGGGGAGGATAAAAAAAGAAACAACTTCCTGAAACAAACAGGCACTTGCAGTTCCTAAGCTGGCTTGAAGCAAATGTAAAGAATGATTCTGTGATTTTTATTTTTTATTTTACTTTTCCAGGAGTCCAGATGGGAAGGTCACCAGCAAACGCTGCACCGTCAGTTGCTGTTACTGGTAGGAAAATGGTGGCCTCCTAGCCATGGCAAAGCAGAGCTTTATGATGAAATAAAGCCCGTGTGTGGCAATGGTTTTCCGTTACTGCCTTTAAAAGATGATAGAATCCTAGAATATCTTAAGTTGGAAGGGACGCATCGAGTCCAACTCCCTGTTCCTCGCAGGACTCCCTAACACTAAACCATATGACTAAGAGCGACCTCCAGATGCTCCTTGAACTCTGACCGGCTTGTTGCCAGAACTGCTTCCCTGGGGAGCCTGTTCCAGTGACCAACCACCCTCTCAGTGATGGTGAAAATGTCCCACCTGAACTTCCTCAATGCGACTTCATTCTGTTTCCTCCTGTCCACTGTCCCCCTTCAGGAAGGTGTAGGCTACTATGAGGTCTTCCCTCAGCCTTCTCCTCTCCCAGGCAAACAAGCCAAGTGACCTCAGCTGCTCCTGGTAAGTCTTGCTCTCAAGACCTTTCACCATCTTGGTCACCCTCCTCTGGACACACTCCAACAGTTTGATGTCAGTCTTATGCTGAGGCACCCAAACCTGCACACAGCACTAGAGGTGGGGCTGCACTAGTGCAGTGTAGGGTAGGATGCTGGCATCCCTTGACCAGCTAGTGATGCTGTGCTTGATGCACCCGAGGACACAGTTGGCCCTTTTGGCTACCAAGGGACATAGACCAAATTCAACTTGCCATCAACCCAGACCCCCAGATCTCTTTCTGTGGGGCTGCTGTCCAGTCTCTCGTCCCCCAGTTTGTAAGTATAACCAGGATTACCCCACCCCAGGTGGAGAATCTGGCACTTGCTATTGTTAAATTTCCTACAGCTGGTGATTGCCCAGATCTCTCTGTAAGGCCGCTCTACCCTCAAGGGTGTCCACAACTCGTCCTAATTGAGAATCATCAGCAAACGTGCTGGATGTACATTCGACTACTGCATCCAGATAATTTATAAAGATATTAAAGATATTTATAAATATCTTTATAAAGATATTAAAACTACCTGAAAGGAGGTTTTGGTGAGGTGGTTGTTGGTCTCTGCTCCCAAGCAGCAAGTGATAGGACCAGAGGAAATGTCCTCAAATTGCTCCAGGGAAGGTTTAGGTTGGATAGGAGGAAAAATTTCTTCACTGGAAAAGTGGTCAGGCCTTGGGACAGGCTGCCCAGGGAGGTGGTGGAGTCACCATCCCTGGAGGTGTTCAAACAGCGTGTAGCTGTGGCACTTTGGAACATGGTGGTGTTGGGTTGGTGGTTGGACTTGATGATCTTAGAGGTCTTTCCCAACTTTACAGATTCTGTGATTTCACATGCAAGGGAGGTACACAGTCAGTCCTGTTGGACTCTCCAGCTCTCTGGAGAGCAACTACTCTTGATCCTGAACACCAAGGCTGACCTCAGTTTCCCACAGCAGAACCGAGCAGAGACATTTCCCAGTTCCCCTGGTACGTCTGTCCAGAGCGCTGAACAGCCTCTGTGCGGCAGTGGCATTTTGAGTAGCAAAGGGTAATGGAGCAGCTGAGATGTGACAGCGGTCCTGTGTTCAGCAGGATCAGGCCGCTCTGACCTGTGTTATCCTGAGCAGCATTGGCCTTCCTCTGCCAAGCCCTGCTATGAATGCACCTGGGAGCACAGAACTTCGGAGAAAAGGGAAATGGCTTTGTACTTAGTTTTACTATTGGAGTACTAAACGTGTCACACACCACGCTGATCCGTGTTTTAACTGTTGTCCATGGGCTTGATCCAGGGTGGACTTGCTTCATTTGGGTGAAGCGGGCCGTTGTGGGGCCCCATGGGCAACGAGGTCTCCAGGTGCTCACCCAGGTCTTGTCCGTGTTGGGAAGTGCTTACAAAGCCTGAGGCAAGAGAACAAGAATAGCATAGAATAGCATAGAATAGAATCATTAAGGTTGGAAGAGACCTCAAGGATTATCCAGTCCAACTGTCCCCCCCCACCTATTAACCACTAAACCATGTCCTTCAGT
>VWZZ01005914.1:5170-15947 GCA_013399095.1 Psophia crepitans | reverse complement strand
CTGGTCTGCAAAAACCAGTCATCAGCTTTCCCCCAGTGCTTACTGCAGTCGTTCAGAGTGGGAAGTGCTGTTTGCCGCCACAGTTTATGACAGAGAAGCATAAACTTTGTCTCTCCAAGCTATACTTACTGTGAGGCTCCTTGCTTGCATGGGCTGTCTGCAGCATGGTCTGGGAGCTGAAGTGCTGGGAGCTGTTTCAATCATGCTTTAAAATGACTTGTTCCAGATTTTTTCTTTTGTAAACAGCCTTCAAATTTTAACTCAAAACTTACAGGAGAGAATTTCTCACAGACAGAGATATGCTAAATATACATTGGTCCTGTTTCTCCCACCAATATAGAAATCAGCGTAAACATGGTCAAAACACCCAGCAAGTTACTCCAGCCAGCATGATCCCCAGTTGTCCTCTAGGGCTTTCCTGGCTTATTTTGAAGGTAGAATAAGAGGCTGCTAAGCTCCATCTTCAAGCCCACAGCAACTTTAAGGACAATTTTGATACATACCAGAGAAAGAAGGGTCAGGAATCCATGTGGAACCTATTAATCCTTTGCCATTGCTCTTCACCTGAGTTTAGCCCTGTTTTTTGTTTTAATCCCTAGATGGTGCCAGCCCACCAGGCTGAAACACTGCTGTGTTTATTTTAGCTTGTAGCGTTCTGGCAGCCGGAATCACTCAGTCCCATCGATTGGTGCGGGCTCAGACCCATAAACATGGTCCATACAGCTCGCTCAGGATGTTTCCCTGTTCATCTCTTATTTCAGCTCCACCTTTGCTTACCCACTCACCGCTGTCCTTACTAGCACTGCCACCCCTACGCATCCGTGCTTTCGCAAGTGGGGTGTGGATGCTATTTCAAAGCTTTGTTCCCCCAAACCTAGAGGCAGCACTGTGTGGACCATGTAGGACAGCACCATACAGGCAGAGCGATGGAGGGCAGCAGCTCTGCTGTGGGAGCCTGAGAGGTCTCTTTCCACTGGGGGGTGGCAGCTGTCCCCCTCTCTTGAGTTGCTTGGTACTTGGTGCAATTTCTCCCCCTTTTGTTTGAGCCACACACCTGAGCAGCAGAGCACAGCGTCAAGGTGCCCCCTTAACGTGTCTGGTTCTTGCTCGCTTGGTAGTAAGAATGGCCTGGTACATCTGTGTTAGAACCGTGGCATTCTTCTTCCCTCAGTGCTGGGGAACAACAACAGCAGTCGGTCACCTCCTGACAGCCTGGGACACCTGCACCTGCACTGTGGCCCAAAGGGGAGATGTCAGAAAAGTTCTGAGTCTGCGCAACTGATGGGAAGTACCAGAATATTTCACCATCTGAGTTGTGCTGGAGTGGAAAAGTACCTGACCAAAGTCAACTATCTTGGACCCTGTAAACAGAGATTTTAAGCGAGACCCTTGGAGCTCTCGTGGATCGTAGCAGGCTGTGACTAGCATCTCCCCCAAGCTGGGACACCTCTCAGTACAAACTTTGTGAGAATCATCTGCCTGGGCCAAGCCAGCCTTCTTGAGTCTCAACTATTGCTGCTGAGGAATGCTGACGCATTGTGAGCATTCACTCTAAACCCAAAGAGGGCAATTTTCACTCTAAGCTGCTTCCAGCCTTCTGGAGTCTCAGCCATCGCCCATTGAGGAACACTGATGTATTATGAGTATTTACTCCAAACTTGAAGTGGGAAATTTTAACTATAAGCTAGCTTCCCTCATAGAATCATTAAAGTTGGAAGAGACTTCAAGGATCATCCAGTCTAACCATCCCCCCACCACCTATTAACCACTAAACCATGTCCTTCAGTACTACCTCTCTACTTACATACGTGTTTAAATACCTACGTTTGCCTTTATGAGGTTGGGTGATATGTATCACTGGGTCCAAATATTTCTGTTTGTTTGTTTGCACCTGTTTGTCTTATGGTTTATGTTTATATATATATGTATGTATCTATACACTCTGATTTAAGATACCTTATAGTAAGTTAGAGTGAATCTTGTCATCTTTGAACCTGTAATTAAGTCGCTGGTTTGATCATAATATATTTTACTAATTACTTGCAAATCTTTAAAATTAGTCAATCATTAAGTGCTGCTAAAATTTAACCTTTGTTTCACTTTATACTGTTAATCAATGCTGGACTGACTAAATTGTAACTGTGTCAAACCCCTTCACCCGCGACCCACCTGGAAGTTCCTTTTCCTTTGCCGTAGCGCTTCTGGCTTTCACGTGGTGATGGAAAGAGCAATGGTTGTCTGTAAAGGAAAGAGCAGCGTTTAAAATGGCAGCAGGCTAAATGAAACAGGGTAGCAGCTCTAGCAACTGTGATTTTGAGGGCTACGCAGATTGATTTGAGTAATAGAGTAAAGCTGGAATCTGAAGTTATATATAGCTCTCTCCCTCCCCTTCCCAAGCCAGAGTAATCTGAGCATTTGTGCTAATTCATCAGTGGTTTCAGCTTTTCTCTTGGGGATTTTCCTTGCAGATGACAGAGGTCACCTTAAGTCAACTGTCAGATTCACTCTGATAAAAGGCTGTTTGGAAAACAGAAGATGGAGACATTAGTTCCCACCATGGACTGGGATTATGAGTATTTGGGGTTTGATTTTTTGTTTTGTTTTGTTTGTTTGGGTTTTTTTTATTTCTTTTGACAGTCTGTGTATAGAGGTTTGAAACAGAAGCGGACTTCAGAAACACACAGTGTGCCTAGCAACATTTTAATCCTCCCAGCTGTAGAAAGCAGGGAAAGAGCATCCAACTCATCCTAGCAATCTGCATTAGCTGTGTTGATGCTGACAGACTGTTTCTCTGGGATTTACTGCGGTTGTTGTGTAGAACAGATGACAGAAACTTCTCTTCTCCTAAAACCCCCTTTGGGTATTTCAAGGGTGACTCTTTTTTTCTACATAATGAGTTTTAACACTTTGAAAAATAGTGGGTTGTTGGTTTTTTTTTTCTGTGACATAGGCTATGTGTACTGAACAGCACAGAAGATTTTAAATTCCTTTTTACCCAGCCTGCAGGTAATTAATTTTCCCTCATCTACTAGCTCATCTAAACTTTGAATTAGCTTCAATGGAGCTGGAATTAGGTTTGGAAATGATCTGGCTTAAGCTGAAAACCTATTCAAGCCTATCAGCCGTACCTGAACCCTACCTTAGCATTCCTGGATGAAACATCTATGTTCCAAGGCATCGCGTCCATGGCGACCTATGCTATCAAATAGGACTTTTTGAATTTGGATACCCAGGTAGAAACCTGAGAGCTTTCTCTCAGATGAGCTGATCCCAACTGCACCGATGCAGAAGGATTGGGTACCGCTACTTCAAGGAACTCTTTATAGAAATGGTGAGAAGTCAAAGACAGCCTGTGGCCCAGACCTTGGTATAAAATAGCATAGATCAGCCAGACTGTCCACTAGATGGAAGTGTTATCCGGTCCCTGCACAGGGGATGTATGGGATTGCCTGTTGCAAGGACAGAAACATCACACAGACTTGAGAAGCCGCAAAAATCCATCCCAGAGTCCCTTACTGTCCGCCTTCTCTTGCCACCCATGCTCCCAGCTCCGTTGGAGCAGAGCACGGCGAGGGAGACCCGTACGGCACTTGAGGCGCTCGTTTGCCCACGGCTGGCACCCTGCAGGACGTTTGTCCTGGTACTACGTGACAAGGCAGCACCACGTGAACGGTGAGGGCAGGGAATGACAACAGTCGGTGAAAACCAAACAGGAGACAATGGGTTTTTTCAGCTTTCCCTGCTACAGTCATCACCTGAAATCCAAGAGACAGTTTTTTCCCATTTGTCTTCTTCCTGCCATCCTCTCCCCAGTTATGTCTTTATTCCTGCCCTCCTTTTTTTCTTGTCTTTCCAAAGATCAAGTACTATACAAACATTGTCTTCATTATTACAGCCACCTCTGGGAACCACAGAGTTGCTGCTTCTACCATAACTGCCCTGTTCTCTCTGGTATGTTCTGTGTTCCCACACTTAAATTCTTTTTCTTTTCTTCTTTTTTTTTTTTTTTTTTAATAATCCTTCCAGAAAAGCTCATCTCTTTGAGCAATTGCTCTTACCTTTGTCTCCTTGTTAATAATCTCCACACCCTATTTTTCCTGCACTCTTGTCTCAGGTCAGATTATGCTTACCTTCAATTGGAAATTCCCTAAGGCTAAGGAGTAGGTGTCATTATGGAAGGGATGATTAAATCTCATTATTCTGAAGAAATTACAGTTAATAATGCTCTTAAGCAGCCAGGCGAATGTGTATTGAATCAATGATGCTATAGGGAGAGAGAAGAATGACTATATGACATTTTTGCCTTTACAAAATCAGTGTCAAGTAAAGATTATTTTTCTACAAAACCTGAATAAATACCTTATAATCTTATGCTGCCTTTATTCTGGGAAAAAAAAAATCTCTGCTTATGGCAAGCTGCCACATCTACTACAGAATAACACCATGCGCTGCTAAAACTGTGCTTGAAACAATAAAATGTGTCATGGTTGGAGAAAAAATTGTAGGATCAAGAGCTGAACCCATGTACACTTGACACCATCATTGATCTAAGGCAACCTTGTCATTATAGCTACCATTTCTGTAGCAGTTGACAGGACAGAGAGAGGAGCATTGAGCAACAGGCCAAAAACGCGAGCAAAACACTCTGAAGGCTCACAATGTGCTGGTAGAAAAGGCTTGTCCTCATCACAGCTGGTGAGGGTTAACTTCAGCAACTTTGCTCCAAAGTACCTCGCACCCACAAACTTTCTTTTTCCTTGGATTATTTTTTTTAATAACTAAACATTTAGAGGAATCATTTGGCACTTGTACATATGATTAAAACAATTTGTAGTGATGTAACACCTACTGGTTTTCAACAAAGTAGGTGTGGAGGCATCTCTGTTCCAACGCAGCTGTTGCTCACTGGTCAGGTCTTCCCACTTCCACTCTGCCCTGCTGAGCACTGCCTTTTCACCTGCACCCCTTCTGCGATGACAGCTCTTCCCAGGCAGCTGCAGCTTCCCTCTCTGAGTGTGCAACACCAGGGTTTGTCCTCTCTGACGTTTGCTTTTCCACCTTCCAGTACTTTGGATTACGCAGCAGCTTCAAGGAGACCTGTCCTGGCAGCGGGGGCCGGCTGGTCTCAGGGAGATGGGAACCGCCGTCTCCAGATGGATATGGCAACAAATACAAGATCGTGGATGACTCAAGTTTAGTTGGACTAACAGTGAAACAAAGAAGCTCTGGCCCTGGCAACAAGAGTGTTAACAACAGCAAAAGGGCTTTAGGAGCATGTGCAAGGTCCCCAGTTACAAAGGGAAATAGGGGACATCCCACCAGCAGCTGCTGCATCTTGTAGATTTCCCAATTACTGCCCAAATTCTTGGGCTACCCGGTTTGCACAAAAATTGTTGTACTCTCTCTCTTTTTTCTTTTTTTTCGTACTGTAACATCAGCACAACGAAAAGAGCGGACAGAGGGCAGGGTGGGAAATGACTGCCGTGCCACCTGGAGAGACAATCCGGCTCCCAGGAGCGCAGAAGCTTTGAAAACCTGACTTTGTTGTGCACATGCACGAGTCCGAAAGGTGTGACTGCGTGTGGCACAAGGCAGCAATTCCCCCCACACTGCCCAAGAAAAGCGCTGAGGATGCATTTCAAAACCTCATGGTGCTGCGTGGCTGCGGTGATCCCGCAGGAAAGCAAGCTGGGGTGGGTGAGCCTTGCTTGCCCAGCTGCTCCTGTTGAACCAGTGACAGGGAGACAGAAAACCTGCAAAAAATAAGCGTGCCCTGAGATATTTATACAGCCCAGGTATGGTAACAAAGCAGGGGTCATGCAGTGAAGCATTTGAAGAGGAAATATGAGAGCTGTAACCATGCAGGAGAAAGAATTATGGCAGGAGTTGACCTAATGACTTTGATGACAAAGCTCTAGTAAAGGACATTGTGGTCAGCTGCAAATGTTTAATCTAAGGCTGGGGTTGGGCCTTTTAAAAGTTTACTGGACAGGCAAGCAGCATGAGGGAATGGCAGAAAACCCCCAAAACCTGAATAGAGGAGAAATTCAACCCCGCAAGTATAGCTGCACAGGATCAGTCTCACTGGAAACATCAGCTGTGTGCCAGGAGTGGAGAAGAAGGAAAGGGCAACCTCAGCATCTGTTTCTCAAAGCACTCTGGTTCCACTCATCCTTAGTTTACCTAGTCTGTAAATAGTTTCGCAGAGCACAGGCTCTTGGAGTAGGGGAATGAGGAGGCCACGGTATAGTCTCATGGAGATGTCTCCAAGGATACCTCACAAATCTCAGTTTTCTGATTGACTTTCTTATTGCTCGCTCTCACCTCAGTTCTTCTCACTGAGAAATTGCGCTGTAACCAGAGCCTGCTGCAGAACTAGGCAGAAAGTCTGGGGGAAATCATCCCTTTCTTTTGCTGTTTATTTCATCAGCATTTGGGGAAACGTGGAAGTTTCAGTTCTGTCCAAGCTGAATCGCTGGCACAGAAATATCTGTACCAGTGATGTGCAGACATAGCTGTCTATAGCCAGCACATATACTCTGGGGAGTTTGGAGCTGACAGTGTATTTACTTGTTTACAGAAGCAGTAAAAACAAACAGATTCCTCATTTCACCCCACAAATGTTTTATTCGCACAGAGCATTTTGGCACATGGTAAGAGTTTGGACCATGTAATAAATACAGCTTTTGTTCCCATTTTTGTATTTTATTCTAACCTTGCATATAAAAGCCATAGGGGTTTATATTTTTCCAATTAATTTGCCTCCTTCTACCTCATCCTTCAGTATTTCCTTCAGAGTGACATTGGTTCCCAGGCTGAAGGTGTTCGTGACTCAAGCTCAGCTCTTTTCTAAAGGGAATAAACGCAAACACCTCTATGCAAATTGCAACCTTCTGGGTGGTATCTTCGAAGTCAGCAGAAGAACTCAAGATACCTAATTACAGTTCCTGTACATGATAGTTCGTTAAAAAATGTGTGTGAGTCTTCTAAGAGTAGGCTTTGCCTCACCTTCCAAGACTTGGGTGGGGAATCCAGTCTCCTTTCTCCTTCCTGCACTGCCATTTCAGTAGTTCCTTTCTGTTTGCTTGTGCCACAGGGTCAGGGTAACAGCCACAGCCACGTGAGTAATTGAGTTAGGGAATATTCTGGCTGGATATTTCCTGCTGGAAAGATCACAGAATCACAGACTGGTTTGGTTTGGAAGGGACCACAAGGATCATCTAGTTCCAGCCATCCTGTCATGGGCAGGGACATATCGCCCCCCAACCTGGGGACATACAGCCCCATCCAACCTGGCCTTGGACACTTCCAGGATGGGGCCTTCACAACTTCTCTGGGCAACCTGTTCCAGTGCCTCACCACCTTCACAGTAAAGAACTTCTTCCTAATGTCCAAAATGCTGTGGAGAACAAGATACAGAAATTATATGTGCCAGGCTCAGGATCGTGCTCTCTTTCCTCTGTTTGCTCTTTCCCGTTAGGTCAACTGGCAGTAGAATTGGCTGGCAAGAGCACTTGAAGCAAGGTCAGCTGTGAGCCTCCAGCCTGGTGTGCCTCTTCATTAATGGCCAGAGCTCAGCTGTTGTGCGCAGAGGCGTATTTGATTATCTTAGGGGCCGGTTTGGGGTGGCAGGTTTCTGCACAGTGCAAGTTGAAGAAATGAAATGTGCAGCCTGAGGGTTCCTTTACCAGGGGTGTTGACTATCTGTAATCACAGTTGGGCAAATGGTAGGAGGCCATTGCACAGCAGCAGTTCTGCCTAAACCAGGGGAGGGAGGGGGGCAGCAAAGTGGGAGTTGTTACCCAGAGAGGCTGGGAGTAGCTGAACCGAGTTACAGGAGACCTGATCTTCCAGTGGGATGTTGGACTGTGATCCCCCCAGGGTGTATCCGTCCAACCTGCCCTTGCGTGACTTGGGGCTGGGTGCAAGTCTTGTGCCCGCAGGAGAGACTAGAGGGGCAGCCTGCACCCCAGAGACCCTCCGTCTGTCCAAGTCCTCTATCCCCTGGATCAGTACGTCTCCTCCAGCCTGCTCAGATATCTTTGTGCACAGCTGTGTGGTGCAAGTCTTCCAGCCAACATTACTCAGGGAGGAATAATCCTTCTCCCAGGGCAGAGCACCTGCACTGGCTACATGCAAAGCTCTGTGAGAAGCTGTAAAACTGATGTGATGTCCAAGGAACTGGAGCAGCAGTTAGCCTGCATGGGTAGTGCCTGTGCTGGCCCTTTTCTTCTTGCTTTTATACTTAGAGGAGAGAATACATTTAGTTCCTGCTCCTGCTGCTGCAATCCATTAAGTGCCTTCCCTTTCACAGCCGGGTGCTATTTTCCTCGGGGGAAAGTGATGCGATAAACATGCTTCAGATAATGAAAGCTCTCTACCCCATTAATGGCTTTTTGAGTTATGCCTTTGGGGAGAGATTTTCAAAGGTACCGCACAAGGTCCCATTTCTCTCTCCGTCTACTTCTGAAATATTTCCTTCTTACTGTACAGGCTCCAGGGTCACCCAATACAAGTAACAGCAAGGTCTTGGCTTTGGCCAGCTTTCTGCTCAGAGCACCATCCCAAGCGGGTGAGTTGTTGATGAGCACCACCTTGAGTTACTGCTCGACTGTTTACACGAAACCAAAAACGTGGTAGGTAGAAGCTCTTTTTTTTTTTTTGGTGAGGGGAACATGTTATGCTATAGAGAAGGGAAAGGAGGTATTTTCCCTTCTCCAGTAAGCAGCCATCCAACTACTAGAGAGGATAGGGGATACACTATTTGAAGGGTTCAATGAAATTAAATTTTAGTCTTGTCCCTGAAACAAGTCATACTTTTTTTTTTTCTTTATATTTATTGCTGAGAAAAGTATTCTAGAGATGAGAGTAGGAAACTGGGATTTTCTTGGACCTTCTCCTAGTCGAGTGCATTGCGATTACCTGCCAAAAACCACATTCTCTGTACCTGGCTTATGGGTGCATGTCCCTCCCTTCTCTGGATTTGCTGTATATCTGCAGCTCCCAGTGCACATCCAGAGCTGGAGTGGAAGTTCCAAACACAAAGCACCCAGAGCTGTTCCCAGGAATTCATATATACTTCTATGTGAAAGGAGGTGTACTTCATAGTTGTTACAGGTCTATCCATATAGATATCAAGCTATATAAATAGTAGTTATCCACATCAAACATTCAAATAATCATTATGTAGTTTTGTGAACCTTATCTGTAGACTGTCACACAAACACAAAGCATACCTTTCAGCAGATCAGACGTTTTAAGGGCTTTTTTATCTACGGTTTGTATTTCATGGGTCTGACTCACCTTCTCCACAAAAGACAAAATGTGCTAACTGGCCAGTCTCAACCCCAAATTTCCTACGTGGCAAGAGGGAATCTTCCATGATCTTAAAGAGCAATGCCTCCCTTATGTAGGTACCTGCAGGTGTTTAAGGAAAAGTTAGACGCGGTACTGAAGAACATGGTTTAGTGGTTAATCGGTGGGGAGGGGATGGTTGGACTGGATGATCCTTGAGGTCTCTTCCAACCTTAATGATTCTACGATTCTACGATTCTACCTTGTATGAAAATGGAATGCACAGGACGTGCTGTGGAGAGCACAAGAGTTAATTTCCAAACAAATGTCAATTCTGCAGTGGTATTTCATTGGGGTGCACACCTCAAAAACTGTGTCCAGTTTTAGGTCCCTCACTACAAGAAGGACATTGAGGGGCTGGAGTGTGTCCAGAGAAGGGCAACGAAGCTGGTCAAGGGTGTGGAGCACCAATCTGATAGGAGTGGCTGAGGGAACTGGGGGGGTTCAGTCTGGAGAAGAGGAGGCTGAGGGGAGACCTGATCCCTCTCTTTTACAATGATGTAAAAATACGGCTAGTTTTAGTGAAGTGACAAATATGCAGAGCATCTTTTTCAAGTGTGACAGATCTGGGATATATATGGGATATCTGCGTGGAAGGTATGCTTAGATGGAAACAGGAGAATGCTGGTCATGTTCTTGGCATCACAGGCAACAAGGGCTTTCATTTATGGTAGCACTTAGTCAGTGGATCTTCTCATTGTAATGATGGGCTACAATTACCAGCTAATTTGCACTCATTACTGTCTCAGAATTGCAGGTATTCCAGTCAAGAACAGACCCATTAACATTTCTTTCATTTGTGCTATGTGTTGAATGATGTTACCTGTATAATAGTGTGAGTTTCTTCATGACAGGGTGATAGAGGGTTGCAGTTCTTTGGATATGGTTTCACATCAGGCTATCTTTGGTCTTTTTCCAGGTAAGATGATGAAAGATGTAGCTTATGCTTTGGTCAGCCTATAGTCTTTCCTGACAGCAGAAGAAAGCAAAAGTCTAATTCTAATTTTGTTCATATTTTTGACAATGGTTTTCTTTTTTTATGTGTTATTGACAACCTACCATCATGTGGGGAGCCCTAGTCAGTGACTATGGGGCATGTGCTAAAAGGAAAGCGCACATCTTCCCTTCCATGGTCCTAGTGGCCAGTCTGGCACTATGGATGGGGGCATCTAGTCCCGCAGACATTGCTTAGGAAAAGCTGTGGCATGTCTGCTTTTAATTGTCTATGAAATTCATAGAATCACAGAATCATTAAGGTTGGAAGAGACCTCCAAGATGTTCTAGTCCAACTGTCCTCCTACCACCTATTACCCACTAAACCATGTCCCTAAGTATCACATCCAACCTTTCCTTAAACACCTGCAGGGACGGTGACTCCACCACCTCCCGTTCCAATGCCCGACCACGCTTTCCGAGAAGAAAT
>VWZZ01005913.1:240812-299101 GCA_013399095.1 Psophia crepitans | reverse complement strand
CCTGGACTGCGAATGGCTGGCTGGATCACTGCTTTAATCATTGCTTATTACATTATATAAACCATGTTTTGTTGCTACCTTTTCCCATATCTGTATGTTCTGTTCATCTTGTTCCTCAGCTCCTAGACACAATCGTAAGTTCTTTTGAGCAAGATGTCATAGAACTACTGAGCCCCAAATCCTTGACTGGATCTTTGGTGAATAAGAATACATGAATGTCACAAGCAGGCAACAGAACTAGAGCTAGGGGAAAAATTTCCTTCCTTAAACTTGAAAGAATGTCTGTGCAGTAGTTTGGATGGATTAATCACAAAAGATGCAGTTTTGGACTATGCTTAAACTGAATGTTAATTTAGCAAATGATTCCAACTCAGCTAAAACCAGACACAGTTTTCTGAAAATATCAATATGATTCATTTTAATATTCCCTAAATATTTTGCTTTTTCAGGTCAGGTTAGCCATAGGTTTTAGATGGCATTCACAGTGCCAGTGAGGACCAGATAAAGAAGTTTGTTTTACTATACTGTTAAGGCACCCATTTAAGCTACCTCCCAGTCTAAAACAATGAGCTTTCCCATTTACTACCTTCATGATTAAATGTAAATCAAATTTGAGACTGGGATTTTCTTCATCTCTCCAATTCGATTTACCGTATTTATTCAATGAAGCAGGGAATGGAGGCATTTTCCCCTTTCCACTGGTCCTGTTCCCACAGAATCAGTTCATTGAAAATTTATTTTCATCTCCAGATCAATGCAAACATTAAAATATATTGTTTGGGTTTGTTTTAAGCGCTGAGCCAAAATAAAACTATCACTTCACTGCAGAACGCTAGCTAAAGGAGTAATATATGCCCCTCAATATTAGAACCATATCTTGAAAAGTCATTAATCCACAGGTTATATACATATATATACACATCCAGAACAGGTGTGAGATAGTGATATTATAGCTGGTAGGGCATGTGGAATGGATGAGTTTTTAATCAATGATTTGAGAGAGAGCATAAAGGGTCTGAGTCTCTTTTGATATGAAATTAAGTGTTCCTACAACTTGCTAAACCCTTTTGCTCCGCTGTCAATCAGCTTCAAGACATTCACTTAGAAAACAAGAAAAAAAAAGTTGTATTTGGACTTAAAAAAATATCTCAAGGCCATGCCTGTAATATGCTTCATAATTTGTTTGCTGCATAACATGACAGTTGCATGTTTCAATGAAATTGCAGTTACACAGTAGGTCTCATCTCTTCTCCAAAAGTCCTGTAAACACAATATATTTCAGAAATGGTTTGCTTCTGTAGGGTCAGAGTCAGAAAGATGACTCTGTCAATGGAGTAAGTGTGAGGCTGCTTTTGACCTTAATCTGAGGGCAGTAAAATGCATTTTCATTCTTCTTTTTAAAGTGGTACATGTGAACAGTTTAAGGGGGAAAAAAAAAGTTAGGTATGGTTTGCAAGGAGAGGGCTTTTTTCTTGGTGCAAAAAAGTAACTGCAGTAGTTGTAAAAAACAGGCAGGTCTTAAAGCACACTAAGCTTTTCCAGCTTTGAACCACAGACACCAGCCTTCCAGCTAAATACAGGTAGAAAACAACTGCTCTGAGTTTAACTTGATTTTACTAATCAGTTAAAACCATTGAGGGAAAAAGCAGCTGGCACCTGTGTAGAAGGAAAAGGAGGCATGATAACTGCTGACCATGACAACTTTAAATTCAGACCGATGGTTCCTGAACTTATACTCAGCTTGAAGGTTCCTGCTAATAAACAATTTAACAAAACTTCGTTTGGTTATATCCTTAAA
Source organism: Psophia crepitans (assembly GCA_013399095.1). Lineage (NCBI taxonomy): Eukaryota > Metazoa > Chordata > Aves > Gruiformes > Psophiidae > Psophia > Psophia crepitans. The sequence continues at coordinate 297,303 of VWZZ01005913.1, read as the reverse complement.
TAGTGGTGCCTACAATGACACTGTTATTTTAACTCAACAAATAAGTGCAGTGTTTCTGCACGGCGGGTTGGGCACAGAAAGCTTCCCCAAGCATCTCTCTGTGCAGTGAAGGAGGCATGTCACAAGTGTGGCAATTTAACATTACCAGACTCAGCCAAACACTTATGGAAAACCCTAGAAGCTTAATGAAGAGCCTTGTCTTTAGGTACATTGTAGAACATATATTGCACATATATCCTTCCTACAGAATTCCACAGCTGTAATAGTATCTTTTTTCATTCCAACCTATAGAAGCCTCATGATTTTCTCTCTTAATGATATTAGAGTTTGACTTCTTAGGTAAGATTGCACATGGGATTGAAAGTGGTTGTGGTGGTATTTGTGATTCTGGTTCTCAGGAGCTCCTGCGGTCATGTTCCATACCATAATGGCCAAAACACAAAATAATCTCTCAGCCCCATCTCTTGAGACTCTTTCACCTGGGACTATTTTGGGTGTTCCCTGGGCCAACATCCCACTGGGGGAATCATTTTCTGGGAGAGACACGTAGTTCCTTCTCTCATCTTTATTAACATATAAATATTTTATACAAATAGAGCAGATCCTATAAAAATAAGGTTCTCTGCAGCCAGAATTAGAAAGCTGGAGTCTTGCAGTCCTTGGTAGTAGGTGGTCTCTCTGCATCATGAACAATTTTCATGGCACAAAATCTCCAGCATTAGCGTGTAGATGGAGATACTTGTGCACTGAATAGTTGGATTCATGCCACCACTCATTTTACATAAGCCACTGAACTGTTCTCTCATTTTAATGTGTTCAGTCACAACTGACGACCTCTGGGGAAAACTCTTCAATCCCATTAGCTATCCAAGTCCCAGTGGAAGCCACTATCCTTGAAGAAATCACTTCATCATACCTCAGCTGTGTAACTCCAACAGCATCTGCAGATCCCACTACCAGCTTGTGACAAAAACCCTGTGAGTAGCATTAAAGGCTAATTTCGAGACAATGACTGATATCAATGATTTGCCAAGCAAAAAGTGCTTCTTCTCAGTCTCCTACTGGGGATAACTCACTTGTTCTTCCTCTGATTCCTCATTTTCCCCACCCCAATTAAATAACCAACCTGGTACAAAAAGCATTTTATTTTTTTCTCCTGTCTGACTAAATGAAAATGGGTTTAATTAGAGCATCCAGTACATGCCATACACAGGGCAGGCACATCTGAAACAGCTGCAGCAATAGCTCCATGTATTAACATTTCAGAAATCTCTGAAAGTGGGCAAATACACTGCCCTCACTACAACAATTATTATTTAATAGCTTACTTCATCAAATGCCATGTAAAGGGTAAATGGGAAAATCATACATTGTAGTATGAGGAAATAGTGTTTGTCAGTCATAAAAATAGACTTAAATCCCACAATTCAGCTGGAGAACCAATTCACTTGTTCCTGCTTCAGCGTTTGAAAGAGAGCCATTAGAGGAACTGCAATATTACCTCAAATTTACATCCCAGCACAAATCTCAGCATGTTTTGTAAGTAACACTATCTCTACTTCAAATAGGGGGAAAGCAGTGCTTATAACAAATTACAAAAAGCAGTGCAGAGCTTCTCAAACTGCTGCCAGCTCAAACCAGAAAGAATTCATGATCAGGTTGACTTACTTGAGAAAAACACTATGCAGTATAGCTACACACTTTTCAGATAGAAGCAGGGTCTGGGCAAAGACAGCCTGAGTTTTTCTGCATTATTTTGCTTAGCGTTAGCAGTCTATGGTTAGCTCATGCAGAACCATCTCAGGTAGGAGGCCACAACTACCAGGTAACCCTGCCAGCCTCACCGGCGGGCAACCACAACCTCAAGGGAGACATCAGATTTTAACTCAAAACTTCTGATTCCTAAAAAATTACTGAATATTTCTGATCTAAACAAAAATCTTGGTTTCTTCTGGGTTCAGATTAAATTCTGCAGGCTCTAAAAGCCTGATATCTTCCCATGACATAGCTGTGAAAAGATGGTGCTGGTTGGCTCCAGCTGCCTCCAAGGACGGATGGGGGTAATTAACATGAAGGAGAGGCTATTCGTGAAACAGGCAACAGCTGCAGAGAGAGAGACGGGAGCTCAGCGTGGAGCAGGCGTGGGAGAGGAAATGTATTTAAACTAAACTGCTGAATCTTCTGAGAGCTGTTTCTTCTTTTCTAGAAACTGCCATCGCTGCTGAGCAAATTCATCAGCTGAGTGACTAATGGGAGAAACCCTGAGAGGCGGAGGTATGACTGAGCCAAAACTGCTCCCCATAAAGCCCTATTCAGTGCCTGTTTGTCTCATTTATTACTGCATAAAATATCCTTCATGGGAAAGTGACTGACAATTATACTTTCTTCATATATCTTCGCACTCTGCGTTGTCTTAACAAAAATAGGTAGTCTCTGTCTTCAGCCCCCTTCCTTCAAAACTACCTCCTTTCTTTTTTCAATTACTTGGTGGAAAAAAAAAACAACCAACAAACCCAACACTGTTCTCCTGAATTTTTCATATCACTCTTTCTAAAGGGAGCCACTTTTTATATTTTTCCATGCATCATCGGAAGTGATGTCAGCCTCAACGGGAGCATAAATCCACAGCCAGAAGTTTCAGTTCCCCAGAAAAAGGGAGAAGCAGGAGGAGCAGATGAGAGGCTGAAGTACCTTCTGTTGCCATAGAAATCAGGTAATGAGTGACCTCATCTTCTGATTTTGCTCCAGGAGCAGCGAGTCACAGTTTCCAGGCCTGTGAAGGGAGGACTCGGCCAGTCTGTCATGATGCAGCCAGTGAAATTGGCTTTATGGTGCCTTCTGTTACTTGAGGTTTTAAGCCTCTCAGAGGGCACAGCCAGCAGACAGGTATTTTGTTTTCAGAATAGGAAACACACGCTATTTGCTATCTTACAATATTTTTCCCTTTTCTTTCTGTTGCTGCTTGTGACCCTCTGCATTTCCACGGTGCTCCCTGTTTTGAACTTAGGTTTCCAATGTTTTTTTCTGTCTCTGATCTTCTTGGTTTAGAGTCTGTCTTATCTACATTACTTGATTTTGTATGTTTTCTTTTGCTTTTCATTGGGAGCAGAAGGTAAGGTGATGTACTAGACAAGTCACTGCACTGAGGTTTAAAAGACTTGTGTTAAATCTGGCTCGGTCCTCAACAACAGTAAGTTATTACATCTCCCTGAGGTCTCCTTGTCTGTTCAACTGGGACTGTAAACTGTCCTGTGCAGGGACATGCATCCTTTGCCTGTGATCAGAGGGCTGGAGCACCTCCCCTACAAAGAAAGGCTGAGAGAGCTGGGAATGTTCAGCCTGGAGAAGAGAAGGCTCCAGGGAGACCTCATTGCAGCCTTTCAATACTTACAGGGCCTTATAAAAAGGATGGAGAGGGACTCTTTATTCGGGTAGGTAATGATAGGACAAGGGGCAATGGTTTTAAACTAAAAGAGGATAGATTTAGTTAGACATTAGGAGGAAAATCTTCCCTGTGAGGGTGGTGAGGCACTGGAACAGGTTGTCCAGAGAAGCTGTGGATGCCCCATCCCTGGCAGTGTTCAAGGCCAGGTTGGAGGGGGCCCTGGCCAATCTCATCTAGTGGGTGGCATCCCGGCCTATGGTAGGGGTGTTGGAACCTGTTAAGGTCCCTTCCAATCCAAGCCATTCTATAATTCTGCATCTGTACCATCACTGGGAAAAAGGTCTCTATAGCACTCACTGTCTGTAGGCACCATGCAATCAAATTGGACATGCCATCGAATGACAGCCAAACGTGGCAGGGCTTTCCCTATGCAGTAGCCACTGATTTCTTCAGAAAATGCACACTTTTTGAACTTCAGAGGAATATTAGACTTTCTGTAAGATTGCGGCATGACCCACAAAAACCCTCTCCCCCACTTGCTTTTTGCCTCTGGCCGTGTCTGCGTCTCACCAGAAACCTAAGGCTGTGCCCATGGTGAAAGTGAGATAGACATGAAATTTAACAGACCATAACTTCAAGTGTCAAAATTATAAGCTAAAAAAAAACCATTATTTTTTTTTTAGTGAACAAACTCCTTATTGGAGATACCTACAAGCAGTGCTGGCTTCTTTTTGGGGGGGCTGTGATATTTTGCAGGTGGCCTCTGAGGATGAGCTGATAGCAGTTATAGAAGCAGTGACTGTGATTTAGCCTGGCACCACACACGCGCTAGCAGCACTCAGTAAGGCTTATTAGCTAGAACCTGACCAATGCTTTATTCACATGGGATCCAGCCCAATTTGACTGCAAGATGATCCTCTTGCAAAATACTGTATAAATAAATTTCCAGTCACCTGGTACTACAGAGGGAGTTTGTGGGTTGATCCCTGGTCAGTTAATATGACAGTACGTTAGTTGGATGCAACAAAATAGTAGATAACTTGAAATTTAAAAAAAAAATAAAGCTAAAAGAGAACTTCCAATTAAATTATGCAAATGTGAAAGGAAGTTAAATATTTAGATTTTTAAGGATATCTTCAAAATATCTCCCATGAGAATAGTAGAGGCTGTACTAAAGGGCCTAGCAAATATATTAATTTTACAGAAGATTTCTTGGATTGAATGCAGTACACATTTAAATGGGCTGTGACAAGTAATTCAGGAGTTTCAGCGTACCATATGACATATTTTATTTTTTTTATTACTACTGACATGTCAACAGATTTGAGGAAAACATTTTTTTAGTAAGCACAGCTGCTATCAATTTGGATAATGATAGTCCATCACCATTTTTTGTGTGTACAAACAAAGGGAGTGAATGTTCATGCAAAACAGGGAGTCTGTATAATTCCCATTCATAAACCATTTGCAGACTGTACAGGGTCAAGACAAAATTATTATTTGAGTTGCTGGCCTCAGCAGTACAGATGCAGAAATAGAATACATTTCTGGTCTTGGTAAATTTAATTTCTGTGAACTCTGTCCTCATGATATCGTATACAAATAATAAATAGACACCCTCACAGTTCCTATCACAGTAACAACACATCCTGCCAGCAAAGCCATTCACTGTGTATTTCCACTGCTCTACTTTTTATATTGCTCCATTTCTGACTTTCTCAGTCTGTCCGCCCAAGATCAATGGTGTTCCTGCACGATTGTTGCTGGTGGCTGCTCACTAAAAATGTAGCTGGGTAAGCTAATTTTCTTTCTTTCCTTCTTCATTACTCTGCAGTGAAGGTTTAAGTGTAAGATTCTTCATCTATCTCCATACCTGTAGATAGTAAATTTTAAGGCTAATGGTAAGAAAATGTGAATATTTATGACACTTCCTCATTAGCACAAAACTTGGACTGGATTTCCCATGGCTCAATCGAATTACTTAAGCCTTATTTTAAAAGGCAATTGTTTATTTATTCAATTGCCTTGTGGAACTTCTGGCTAGTTGAAACTCTCATAGATTAAAATATTTGCAAAAAATATTGTTTTCCTCCTTTTCTTTTACGCATACAGAAAACCTGCAACAATTAAATACCTGAGAATAAGGGTTTGGGTTTTTATGCTTGGCAGGGGCAGTTTATTAAAAACAATTAATTGTATCTATATTTTATATAAAATCTATGAAATGGTACAGCAAATCCAAGATGTGCATCAGAATAAATCCCTAGTTTTCAAGCAGTTGGATCAACTCTCCTTGACCTTCCTGCCATACCTTCCAAGAGGAGACTGTAGGTGGAGGAAAATCTCTCCCCTTCCAGACTCTGTTTTCTAAATTTAGTTCGAAATGTTTTATATTAAGCATGCTAAAAATGAATACAAATGGAGTATAACAGAGGAGAAATTCAACTTAATCCAGTATGTATCTCGCACCTCTTTTTTTTTTTCTAAACCAAAATGCTTCTACCCAATTACTTTTCTCCTTAGAGTAGCTCTTTCCACAGAAGTCACAGATGACCTATCTGAAAAACACTTATTTTTAACCATGCTGAATTCAGTCTGTTTGTCAAACAGACCCAGGAGAGAAATCTCTAGTGGATGTGTTCTGCATGGGAAAAGTAGTCTACGACATTTAAAATATTGCCACTTCTTCTAATGAAGCATAACTCAGCCTACAACAAGCATCTAGGGACATAAATATACAGAAGTGGAAGAGATCTCTTAAGTTTTGAAGCATCTTCCTGTTCAGGTGACCATGTCATATAATCTCATTAAAAAATGTAATAAATTCCATTATGAAATGATTTTGCATTTTTGTTCTCATTGGTCCTATGGGAAGGCTACTTCAAAACTTCATGTCTCTGATGGTTAAACTCTTTCTGTTAATATCCAGATTAAATTTATCTAGGCCCCATGAGAACTTATATGTCTTTTAATCAACTTTGGGCTCCAGTTTTAGTTTCGTTTGAGTGTGGATGTAATTTTTGTTTTCATCAGGTATAGAACTGAATAAAATTCCAGATGGAGCTTCATTATGGTAGTTTCCAACATCAATATACTTCTCTCTAATATTTGAAAATGTTTCTCTTGATCCATATAATGAATACATTCAACTTTTTGGTGGATTCGTCACGGATTTGCAGTCATTCAGTCATTCTAAAATCATCTTGTGCTCCCAAGGACCTTCCTCTCCTTTGCTGACTATTGCTGACGGGCCTTTAGTTTTCACAAAAAAAAATCTTGCTAGAAGTTCCAGTAGACTTATAACTTTAAATTACATTGTACATTTATAGTCAGACCATTTCTTCTCAAGGTCAGCCAATTCCTTCTGAGAGATTTTTATCTTCCTCTGTATTACAACACCTCTTTTTTGTCATCATCTCATTTTTAACAACCTTTAAATTTTTTTTCAGAAAACATTAGTTAAAATATTAAATAAGATTAATCTGAAAACCAGTCCACAAGAAACGTCAACAGTAGTTTCTCTTGAGACCACTACATTCTCCTTTTGCATGACCAAATACCCTTTTATTTGAATACCTCAGAAATTACTTTAATTTCTCTTATTCAGTTTAACTAATAATTTTCAAGCAGAGCTTCTATCCAAACAAATTTTAACGGCCTGCAGGTTTCTTCTGCTTCCTCTCTGGCTACAACAGCAACAGAGAGAGGATAGACAATTGCCTCTGAATAGACATCTAATTTCTGGATAGATTAAGTTAAGTGAGATGAAGGCAATCCTATTATCTGAAATTGTTACCCCATTCAGACAGAGCATTCAGATTGTATCCTTGTTGTCTATAAACGTATATGTTCTTCTTATCTGTACAATGAGACCTGCTTATGAACGTGATTTTGCCATGAAATGAGAAATGGTAAACTAGATTATTCAGTACCACGTAAAATCCCAGTCATTGGTAGCTCAACAAAAGAAAATATTCAAGATATTAAACTGGGTAACAAAAATTTAGGGAATTATAATGCTTTTGACAAAAATAATTTTAAATTTACTCATATTTATACCATTGAATTGATTGCAATAATGTGGGGGGTTTTTTCCCTTTGGTGCTTTGCTTGAAACCCTTACCAAAATTACCATTTTATACACAAATTTTGTGTATTATTTTGTTTATTATTTAGGTAAAAATCAAAATGGGTCAAAAGTGTCAGACAAATTAGTCTATTATACTTTTTCCTAAGCCAAACAATGAAAATCTCTTTTGTGAGATTTTTGTCATTAAATTCGTATCTTTACAAACATCTTTGTGATTTAATGTAGAGAAAGGGCCTTCGTACCTTTCAAAAGAGAACCTAGAGGAAAACATATGATGTATTGTTCAAAGAGAAACTAAAATTGCATCTAAGCAAAAATATTTGACATATTATGGACATTTAAAAGCTTAGACACTCAATCAAATTACTGTGGCAATCAAGTTGTTATGCATGGTCTATGCCACAAGAGCTATCTGTAGGCATGCACTTAGTCAGTGGTAAAGGAATTTTTTTTTACTCAGCTTAGACCAAAAGTACAAGAAAACAGCAGGAAACCTTTTTTCCTTTAAGAGATACCGTATCATAGCTATACTACATACATCATATCTAATGAAGCCAGTTATATTATCTAACTCAGAAATACCAGCTGTGATCCCAGAGCTTAATTCTTTTTTTGTTATATTCTTATTTCTAAAGGAATGTTTTCTTTAATGTCTGAAAGAAATATTTGAAGAGTAGCTGTTGAATATGAACCAGAAAAAAAAAATAATTAAGAGCTAATCATGACTTCTTAAATTCATTTTATTCAAATAAAAGAATCACCTTGTTTTTAAATATACTGCGTTCATTTAATTTACACTGACCTTAGGATTTGCCCAAACTCAGTGTTACAAATCCAGACAGATGAACTTTGATTATTTAAGCAGATAAATGTGGATTTTAAGTTCCAGCTCTAAGTTTCAAAATGCTAGTCTAAATTCAAGAATATTATTGAAAAAAAGTATCCCAAAGGTATTAATCCCAAAAGAGCAGAATAATTTCCACTGCTATACCTAATATTAAAATAGATACTACTACTTCTTTTACTACTACTAGAAATAATTGAAGAGAGAAAGCAAGGTCTAAGCTTAAGCACTAGTATTTGATTGTCCAGAGCATTTAACTCTCATCACGTATTTGTCAGCTAGCACTCCTCCAGGTAGCACATAGGCATTGATCAGAGGCTAAGGCAAGAGAAAGAATTTCTTTGTAGGCAATAAGAGCAAAACTGCACCAAGTCTGTTTCCTCTTCCTTTCAGGGTTTGCAACCTGTCCCCTGCAGAACTTGCACCCTCAGATATTTCCACATGACCTCATGCTACAAACTAGGACATGCAACACTTTTATTTCTGCTATGAAAACATCACTCCGATGCTTTGCAGCACAGCCCTTATATTATTTCTGACACTTCCAAGCAGTAACCTTTATGTTTTCTACTTGTTTTGGTCTCAATGGAAAATATAGTGGTGGACTTTGGGGGTGTGTGAACAACACAAGGGAGAGTTACAAGAGTAATATGCAGAAAAAAAGAACAGTATACGTTATTCATTATTTCTCCAAGATGATACTAACAAGGTGGGACTATCTAGTCGTTACTGGAAAACAGAAACACTGTCCATTAGCTCGCGAAGGACCTTGAAACTTTCTCCCACATCCCTTTCACACTCAGCCTGAGTTGTGACATACCTGTCTCTGCAAGTTTAGGGATAGCCAGCAAAATCTGCAAGAGCTACACAAATGCACAAGAACTCTGTAGCGCTTTTACTGAAGTTGTCTTTCAAAGGAGTAAATCTGCTTCAATGTCATCATAAAAAGTAGTGCTGAAGTACACACTCACACAACAAGGTCTCACCATTCACCTCTTGAATGACATCACAGAATGCAGGCTGTCGGGACCTTCTAACATGCTCCTAAACATGTTTTCCACACTCAGCTCAATGGTCTGGGAAGTGTCTGGTTTCCTACACCTGCTGTGTAGGTACAGCATGCCTCCGGTATGGCACGTACCTCCCGTACTGTCTTGGTGCCGCTATGCTCAGCATCCCACTTAGTACATGAGGCAAGTGAGACTTGGAAAGAGGATACAAAAGGACACAAAATTCTGGTAGGAATGGACAATTGGCTCACTCACAGGAGGTGTCTCTGAACTCCTCTGTGACACCATCAGTCTGAATTTCCTCGTATTTTTGTAAATAGGTATCAAAATTCCTAAGGGAGCCTGAAGCCTCTGCAGTTTTAACAAGGCAGGAGCAGCTCATATGGCAGATTCCCAGATTGTGTCTAAAATACTGAACAAATATGGCCAGGGATCCTTTTATACTTTGAGGTACATTGGTACATTTGGATATATCTGCACTGCTGAAGAACTGCCCCTGGGTTCCCTCTGGTCCCCTTATAGTGCTCCAGGGGCATAAATAGAGAGTAGGTAGGTAGGAGTAGGTAAAACACCCTCTTCCTGAGTCCTAGTTCTGTCTGTGATACTAACAGACTTTCTCTAGAACTGGAGGCACCCCTGTATTTGGCCTCGTTTCAGACAATAAACTACAGCTGCTCTGGGAGTGTGCCATTGGCTACCTGGGCAGAAAGTTCAAGTAAACTGGGAGATGATTGATTAAGCAAATGATGAAAAGAGCATAACAAAAGGCCAGAAAGGGGTAGTAGGAGATTTTACCTGTGTAGATACAGAGCAGAATAGAGCCTAGAAAGTGAAAGAAACAAAGCTAGGGATATACAAAGCCTGATTTATAAAGCCTCTATGACTAGATCTGCATGTGTGTGACCCTTTGTGCTGCTCCAGACACACCTCACACACAGCTGGCTTAGCAGTGGGTTGCAAGACCCCTCTGAGTTGGCTAGGCTGTATCACTCAGGTTGATGCAGACACCTGGACTTGTGCAATTTTTGTCTGCGGTCTTTTGGTAGCACAGAGAAGTCCAGCTAAACCCAGTTTTTACTGAAGATCTCCACAGCTTGAAACTCTTTTTCATTAAACTTCTTTTTTTCTCTTTATAATTTTTTTATAGCAGAAGACCTAGGCAGAGGTTCAGGTTGCACTGCTGTGACTATCCTGGATACCCTGCTGACCTCAGCACATCTCCTATAAATCTCCCAGAAGAAAGTAATGCAATATACTACAATCAGCAGCAGCGAGGTGTTATGTTTCTGTGGCACATTTTTAAACAAATATGAAAGGAACTTTTGTAGAGCACAGATCATATAGCCTTTACTGATTGTAAGCACAGCTGGTTAGCTTCATCATCACCATTCATCTGCACTAAAATATGAGAGGTGTGTCTTTTTGAAACCCTGCATGACCAGTTAGTCCTTGAAATAATATTTCCTGTATATTGGGAAGGTCCAGGACTGGGACTTTCTTTTTAAACTGTAATGAGAACAAAACAAAAATGAAAATCAGCAATCTAGCCCAGACTCCCTCCTTAGACGTTATAATGTGAAACTGTTGAAACTATAACTACATGGTTTGGAGTTGTATCCTATGCTCTGAGTTTATCTCCCACAGGCATTCATTCTCCTGGAACATCTGTATTAGATGCTTTTTTATTGGTCACCACATGTTGATATCTACAAGTGGATTTGGAGACTGTTTCTAACATCTATGTATAACACAAACATATCTGTCTTCAAAAACATCTTTCAAAACACCATCTAGTGTTAATATGACTATTAAATACAGGGATCAAAGACTCAGTTCTGCAGAGAATAACATGTGCTAAGACAAACATTAAAGTTGTTGGGGGAGAGGAACCTCATTCCACTCCCACTAGTGTGATATCAGTGCCAGCAACAGTTGCCCAGAGCCAGAAGAAGGAACCCAGGTCAGTAGGAGAGCACCTGAAGTGCAGCACAATGAAATTCCAGCCACTGCAGCCAGTAAGTCAGCTTCATGAACATGAACCTGCAGTGTGCCCAAGTGGCCAAGAAAACCAACAGCATCCTGGCTTGGATTAGGAATGGTGTGGCCAGCAGGAGTAGGGAAGTAATCATCCCCCTGTACTCAACTATGATGAGGCCGAACCTCAAGTACTGTGTTCCGTTTTGGGCCCCTCACTACAAGAAAGACATTGAGGTACTGAAGCATGTATGAGAAGGGCAACAAAGCTAGTGAGGGTGCTGGAGCATGAGTCTTATGAGCAGCAGCTGAGGCAAGTGTGCTTGTTTAGTCTGAAGAAAAGGAGGTTGAGGGGAGACCATATCTGTCTCTACAACTACCTGAAAGGAGGTTGTAGTAAGGTGGGTGTTGGTCTCTTCTCCCAAGTAACAAGTGATAGGACAAGAGGAAATGGCTTCAAGTTGTGCCAGGGGAGGTTTAGATTGGATATTAGGAAAAATTTCTTCACTGAAAGAGGGGTCAGGGATTGGAACAGGCTCCACAGAGCGGTGGTGGAATCACCATCCCTGAAGGTGTTCAAAAATTGTGTAACATGGCACTTTGGGACATGGTTTAATAGACATGGTGGTGTTGAGTTAACAGTTGCAAGCTCACTACCCTGGACTTCAGGAGAGTAGTCTTTGGCCTCCTCAGGGACCTGTTAGGTAGTGTACCATGGGATAAAGCCCTGGAGGGAGGAAGCACCCAAAAAAGATATTTCATATTCAAGGATCACTTTCTTCAAGCTCAGGAACGATGCATCCCAACAAAGAAGTCAGGCAAAAACACCAGGAGGCCTGCATGGAAGCACGAGGAGCTCCTGGACAAAGTAGGAAAAAAAAAAAGGAAACCTACAGAGGATGGAAGCAAGGACAGGTAGCCTGGGATGAATACAAAGAAATTGTCTGAGCAGCCAGGGATCAGGTTAGGAAAGCCAAAGCCCTGATAGAATTAAATCTGGCCAGAGACATAAAGGGAACTGGTAAAACTGCTGTAAGTATGTAATGAACCCCATGAAGTTCAACAAGGCCAACTACAAAGTCCTGCACGTGAGTCTGGGCAGTCCCATGCACAAATACAGGCTGGGCAGAAAGTGAATTGAGAGCAGCCCTGAGGAGAAGGACTTGGGGGTGTTGGCTGATGAAAAGCTCAACATGACCCAGCAATGTGCGCTAACAGCCCAGAAAGCCAACCCTATCCTGGGCTGCATCAAAAGTAGCATGACCAGCAGATCGAGGAATGGCTGCATCACTGTCAGGGTGAAACCTAGTACAAAGCACAAGTCACAGACAGGAAACTTTAGTGCATCCAGTGGACAGCAAATGAGACACTAGAACAGGTTGCCCAGAGAAGCTGTGGCTGTCCCTGGATCTCTGGCAGTGTTCAAGGCCATGCTGGACGGGACTTTGGGCAACCTGGTCTGTTGTAGGATGTCCCTGCCCATGGCAGGAGGATTGAAACTAGACAAGCTTTGATGTCCCTTTCAACCCAACCCATTCAGTGATTCTATGAACAGTAGAATCACTGATTACATGTTTAGCCTTAAGAAGGTCACTAGGATAAAACCAAAGCAACTTTATTTTCAGAAAATGTACCCAGAATTATTGGCTTTGGATCCTGTAGCTACAGCAGGGATTCCTACTCATTTTTGTCTCAGCTTTGATCAGGAGTCAGATTGCTAACCTGCTAGTCAAACTTATAACTGCACTATGCAGAGTCCCACTCGGGGTCTTTTCCTAGATATAAAGGCTATTGACTATAGATCTTGTTTCCTGCTCCTCTGTACTATAGGACCACTTCTGACTACCACAGAGCCCTGGGCTGTTAGATTTTTGGCTATATCTTGGGACAAGTTCCAGATTTCAGTTTCTTTTGTTAACCATTTCAATATTTCTACATTCCATCTGACTAACGCTTATACCCCAATGTGGACTTTACGGGCTTTGCAGCACCTAGGGCAATACAGCTTTTCTTTTTGGCAGCCAGTAAGAGCCATGGACTCTTTTCCTGCCTTTACTTCTGCATGTCATATTAGTATAAGCTAGTGTAATTGACTGTAGCTGGCATATGTTGCCAATGTTGTTCAGCTGGCACAGCGAAGGGACTTCCTGAAGAAAAGCGAATTTTTCCGCAGTGTTTTCAAGTCTGTCCATGTAAACTTATAATTGCCTGGAACCTGTATGTTGGAGCAAGGCTCTGACCAACAGGCAAGCAGATCTCACACTGTTCGAACAGATGTAGATGAGCAGAGACTGCCAAGTGAGTGTATTTGCATCAGTTGTGTTAACTGAACGCATAATTTTCAGCTGAAAAAGCTACTTACAGTTTAGATAGCTTCAGGCTTAGGACTGTTTTACTGACTTTTAGCAGATTTTTATTATTTTTTTTAAACTCAGCACCTCTGTAAACTTTGAGCTAGTTGATATCTTGGAGTGGAACAGGGCATTATCATAGAAAAGTGCCTGGTCCCTTTTAAGTGTGCTTTCCTTCTTTTCCCCCTTTTAATTCACCATCTGAAACTAACCAAGACAATCTTTTGCATTCCTGCCGAGCTTCATCTGACGAGGTCAGCAGTCTTGTTCTCTGCATTTTTTTCTGCACAACAGGGGTACTCACAATATAGTGCAACCCCCTGGTAAGGGTGACACTACATGGATTCTTAAAAAGAAAAGCGTGTGTGCCAATTTGGCTTGAATTCTTTGAACACATTGCTGGATTGTTAATGCAGGGGAAAAGGATGGTCATATAATCTGTCTGCATTTCACAACTGCTCCTGGTGCCACATGACACTACAGAGAGATTTCTTTACTAAGTCAGAGAGCACATTACAAAGGGTAAATGCACTGAATTGGATTAAAAGCTGGCTTGTAAAGAGGAAATGGTTTGTGCTGGAAAAGAGCGGACAATTCAGGATGACGAACAGTAATGACAGGGTTGCCACAGCAAAGCTCAGTATTAATAACACAACGATGCATATTAATAATAATACTTTACACTTCTATAGCACTTTGTTTTTTCAAAGTACTTTACAAACATCTAATTAATCATTATCTAATTAAGAATGACTTTGAAAGGGGCTGGGGGGGGCATGTATGACAATATTTTAAATATGGCTTTGTTTGATAATGGCACAAAATAGGAGGAGGGCAGCAGTCACAAAGGCACAGAGCATACGCATTCAAAATGTTTTGGATAGATGAGGTTTATGGTCTGATAATTGGCTTATGCAGTTCAGCATAGAGAAGTATAAAGTAATGAGAGAAGGGAGGATCAAAACTATCCACAGAGACTATAGCCTAAAATGAAGCACAATACAAACCAAGAATAGACTTGGACGTGATAATGGATAATGCAGTAAATCCCTCTCTACAGTGTTTGGCAGAAGCAGAAAAGGCCTTGGGATTTACATTGTATATATAATCAGTGTCTTTTTCTGTTAAATAGGGCAGTAATGAGACTACATTAGAAATATTGTGCACTTCTGGTCTCCTTAAGCCAAATTCTCCACTAATTTACCTGCCACACAGCCATTTAAAAGTCATCAGAATTATGGGGCCATAATTTGACCTCATATTGTTAGCGTTGATCTTACTGCTAAAGACATTCCAGGCCAAATCTAGATGTCATTTAGTTATAGATCAAGCAGAGGAACAAGTCAGCAGAAGCTGGTATCAGTGCTCATCCGTCTCCTAACACAGTGAACTGGGATCTGTTTGGGAGGGCTTACGGCACGCCATCAGCTCGCATCACTGTAGCTCAAGCAAATACAGAATTTTCTCCCCTCTGTAAGATTATGGTGAGGGGGAAGTGTTAGCGAGGGATCATACATGGAGCCAGAAGAGTATACAACCAAGCATGACAGCTTATTCACAACTATGGAAATTGATATTCAAAGTCATTGCAAACCAAATGACACAAGTTTGGAAGATTAGATGGCTGTCTCCCTCCCTTTCACCTCCCCACACCACGTTCACTGAAATTCCTCTGAATATTGCAGGAACATTTGGTATTTGGAGGAGACAGCATATCTAATGAGTATCAGCTGAATCAACTCCACTTATTATAGGAAGGACATTGCTGATAATGAAAAGGCGCAGCAAAGGCCATGCAAAATGATTAAGGGTCTGAGTGCATAAGTTATGAAGGAAGATTGGCTTATAGTAGAGAAAAAGACGCTGTCTTAGAAGTGTATGACTCTGAAGGGATCAGATAGACACCAGCAAACTGATTAGAATAGTAATTAATTTCTTTACAATACTAAAGTTTATGTTAAACATGAGGAGAGGAAGTAGCTTTTGCAAGAAGAAATGCAGGCGGTGTTTCTGGGCAGAGATGTTGGTGGAAAAGAAACCCATAGAAAAAACAGCAAATAAGCACAAGGCAAATTTTCTTCAACATACTCAAAAGAGCTGTCCCACATGAAACAGATGAGTATGGCGGATTGGTTTGCTGAAGGAAAAGGATCTAGTTTCTGAGAAAAAAATGTGTGATGTGTGCAAGTTTTCCTGTTACACTCTCCAACTATCTCACATTTAGGTAGGTTAATTCATACTTCTAGTCATGGATGCAATTAAAGTATTTATACCCTGGAGAAACAGGGGTGTCAGGTGGCTCTACCCACAGCTGAAGTATTGTGCAGATATAATTGGAGCTACCAAGGGACACTCATATATCTCAAACTTAGTTTTCCCTCAGCAGGTTTTATCTTTATACTTCTGCAGGGCATTGGTGGGAATGGAGTCTTAATGTGTTGGGTTATATGCAATAAATGGTTCTAGGTTCACTGCTTGGTTTCACTCCTTACCAGCCCTTTTCTTAATCACTGACCTCGTTTCTATTTCTACACTTTTTATTTGACCTCAGCAATTAGTTGCTCTTCCAGAGGGGTATAGGGAAAACACTGACTCCTTCAGTGGGCCATTTCCTTTACTGTTGCTGTCATGACAGGAAGCAAAATCTGTATTCACAAATGAATATCCATTTGTCTTCTATAAAACACATGCTACAAAGCACCCCAAGTCAGATTCAAAACCTTGAGAAAAAAGACCGTAAGCCTGGAAAACTGCCAAACCCACAGGGAGAGAACAGGAGAGATGAAGGGCATTGTCCAAGTCCTCACACCGAGGTGCTTCCAGCAAGTTTCAGGAAGTAGGTCACAAACCATTAGAGAAGAATGAAAAGAAAAAACATTCTGAAATGATTGCTTTCAGCCTTATGTGAGACAAAATTCATTCTTAAAAGCAAGTCTAGTCATCATCAACTCTGAGAACATGAACCTCCACTGAGAAGACAGTGCAGAAGATTCAACACATCCTACCTTATTCAGCTGTAGCCATTGTCTGGCTTTTTTTGAGAAGAAAATGATAGCCCTATTGTACTAGAAGGCAGGAGAGAGGAAAGACGAGGACAATCCTACCATCCTTGCAGACAGGAAAGCAAACTTGGAAGCACGAAACTCCTGTCTTCCCTCCATTTTCCACTCATATGAACAAGTCCCACATTTTTGAAAAAGCATAGAGAATCACAATTTCTGTGTCTTTGGGCACAGCTTTCTGAAAGGTGTCTTCAACAGAAACAGAGCTGTTCTTGTCTTGAACCTTTCACTCCACTTCAATCCCTGATGACCGGATTTCTTTCCCTATTGTTAACCACAGCAGACAACTAAGCCCCACACAGCCACTTGCTTACTCCTCCCCAGTGGGATGGTAGAGAGAATCAGAACAGAAAAAATGGGAAAAATCGTGGATCGAGATAAAGACAATTTGATAAGGAAAGCAAAAACTACGTGCACAAGCAAAGAGAAACAAGGAATTCATTCACTACTTCCCACGGGCAGGCAGGTGTTCAGCCATCTCCAGGAAACCAGGGCTCCATCACACATAACATTTACTACTCCATAACTCCAAACATCGTCCTCCCACCTTTCTCCTTTTCCCCCTGGCTTTTATGGCTGAGCACAACATCATATGGTATGGAATATCCCTTTGGTCAGTTGGGGTCAGCTGCCCCAGCTGGGTCCCCTCCCAGCTTCTGGTGCACCCCCAGCCTACTCACTGGTAGAACAGCATGAGAAACAGAAAAGTCCTTGACACTGTGTTCAACTATAGCTAAAACATCGATGTGTTATTAATACTGTTTTGGTCACAAATCCAAAACACAGCACCATAAGAGCTACTATGAAGAAAATTAGTATCTCAGCCAAGACCCATACATACCTTCACCTTCTATGACCCAGTGATTCTTTTAGCTCATCTTCTCCATTTTCTTCAAAAAGATAGTCAGCATCATTTCCTCAAAACCAAAACAAAGTTAAATTCGTTTCTGTATTGAAATTTTATTTAGAAAAAATACGAATTTGTTTTAATTAAAAAAAAAAAAGAAGAACAATCTTGCAACACAGCATGATTCTCTTGATATCTTGGAACTTGTATGTTTAATCTGTAGGACTTGTATGTTTAATCTGTAGGACTATACAAAACTAAAAAATCCCAGAATGCAAATGCTGATACAGAGCTAAAATACTTTTTGGAAAATCTCTAGCAAGAAGTTAGAGACAGAAAAAAAAATAATGAAAAGTCAGCAAGTTTGAATTCTTTACATCCTTCTTTCACAGCAAATGGATAGATTAAGGAAAAATTCATGCAAGCTTTTTAGGGGGGAAAAAAAAGCTAATGTCAAGTAAATGAATTTGGGCTGTCAAAGAAAATTTGATAATATGGTGTCTAGATGATTCATTTGTTAATGTGCAATGTATGAATAGAGTCTCTAACCCAAGTGTGTGTCCACAAATTTGACATGCACCTGGCATCAAAGGACATCCTGACAGAACAACTTAAAGGTTCTCATCTAGAAGAATAAAATTAAATTAAATTAAAAAATACATAGCAATTACAACACTGAGAAATTCAGAGGGAGAAAAAAAAATACATTAACTTTTCCACTAGACAAGATCTTAGAAAAATATGACAACTCGTACTGTCTACCATGCAGGCAATGTCGTTTATCAAATCCAGGTAAAATGATAGTGAAGCTAAGAATTCAGACTTGCCTTTAACTCTGTGTTGTTTTATTAGACTTCATCCATTCTGCATTGCTTTTGGACCGTATCAAAAGCAAATTTAGCATTAAAATTGCTTTTTGCACACAGAAAGAAAAGGAAGGGTTTGCACTGAACAGTTCCAGTGTGGACTTTAGTATCACAAAATCTGAACTTGCAGAGAAGAGTAATTTAATGAACTTAATTGTAAAAGTGTCTTCCTTGCTATGGCAGCCATATAGTGACACAGGCATTATATTCTGTACTAGCATATTATGGCTGCGCTTCAAGGACAGGTCTTGTTTGGGATTTGGATTTTAGCTTTTTGAAAACAGAAGGAACTGAAACAAGCAAACTGTCAACCCAAAATTACTCTCTCTGATGCCTTCATTGGGCTGCATTAAAATACAGACCAACTTGTCTGTGTCTGTGGAAGGGTATAGGTATAACAGGTTTGTCTGCTTAGCTACATACATACACAGAAATTACTTTCACCTACCTAAAAAATACTTTTTTCCCCTCTCTTTATCATCCTTTTTCTCCCTAGTTTCAGTAAAATAAGTCAAGTTCTTGACAATAAACAACTTAGTTAAAAAAATATATAGGTCATTAATCTTAAGATTCAACTAAACCTCTGTGGGTTTTCTTAAAACTCCCAGAGGATTTTTAAAACCTCATATATTTAAGACCTCAAATTCTAACCCTGTTCATTTAAGCCAGTCTGAGAAGAGTTAAATAATTCATTCCTCCGTATCCCTTCCCAGCTCTCCCACTTAGGCGGCCTAATAACACTGGGAAGGAGGGTATAGACGGTGTTAGAAGGAAGAAACAGTGGTGTTTTAAAAGGCATTACAGAAGAGAAAAGATAATGGTGGCCCTCATAGCCAGAAGACAAGGGAAAAAGAATGGTCTTCCAGCAGGAGAGGCTAAGGGTAAGCCTGCAGATTAGGTAAATTCCTTCAGCCTAAAACAATGAAGAAAATAGCCTAAGGTGAAGAGAGACAGAAAATGTACTGAACTAAACGGGATAGTTAGGAGTGAGGTAGCTGTGGTCTACTGGTGTCAGGAGAGACTTTATGCCACATCAGCTGCAACAGAATCACAGAATCTTTAAGGCTGGAAAAGACCTCTAAGATCATCAAGTCCAACCATCAAGCCAACACCACCATGTCTACTAAACCATGACCTGAAGTGCCACATCTACACACTTTCTGAACACCTCCAGGGACAGTGACTCCTGTGGCTCCCTGTGGAGCCTTTTCCAATGCCTGATCACTCTTTCGGTGAAAAAATTTTTCCTAATATCCAATCTAAACCTCCACTGGAGCAATTTGAGGCCATTCCATCTTGTCCTATCTCTTGTTACTTGGGAGAAGAGACCAGCAATACAGCTTTGCTGGATCATTTCTGTAACAAAAGAGGTGCATATGCAGGAATGTTCAGATGCTTGACCACTACTTACTGGGTCATCAGAAAAGAATAGTCAAACTGCAAACTTTGTCATCAATTTTTAATAGTGAGAAGAAGAAGAGGTTAGATGTAAGAGTTTATGATCTATTAAGAGTGGCATGGTTCAAATATAGAGCAATAGACTGCTGCTAGTTCTAAGCTGTGTTAAATAAAACCACAAAAAACAAGTTTCTGTCTCTGTCCACTTATATACTAACATGTGGTCTCTTTATTTGTCTTTTGTCTTTTTCTGTATATAACTCTTATTTTGAAGCGGAATAAACCCACTGATTTAAGACCCTAACCTTGCACTGAAGTCTTGCAGCCCAGAATCCAGCTGTTGAAGGAGCTCTGGATTTATGCATTTTAGTATGCGGTGTTCTAAGGGGGTTTTAATTTACTTTCATCATATGATCACTTTTCACTCTTCACATACACACTGCATTCCTAGGAGCTACATGGAGGTAAAGAAAAATATATTGGCTTGAGGGAGAAAAATATAATGTTTCCAGTTTATATCTGAAATGAAAAGGAGTCAAAGTGACAGATACTGACGTGGTCATGGATGTCAGGAGTTTCAGAGAATATTTTAACACTACTGGTGGCCAGAACTTGCAAAAGAAGCTCCCAATTACCTTTCAGATTTTCTGGAATCAACATTTGTTTTCATAATGTTCATTGAAATAGATAATTGGGCTGAAATTAAGAAGCTCTTTCAGAAGTTTGACTCCTCTAACTGTTTTGTGTGGTTGTGTTAGTGTCCCTCTGGCTTTCCACTGAATCTAAACAACTTAGTTCCTTTGTTTATAAAATGTTACATGTGCCAAAAGATGCACTGTTTTGTTCTAATGTGACAAGTAGCAAATGACAGTACTCTAGGGAATTCCAAAGAAAAGGAAAACAAGCATGAAATGCTAATGTGCTTCTCCATTGCCTTTCCGGATTAGAGGATCTTCCACAGATATTTTGACTGCTATTGCACTGTAGATAATTTTGATAGAATTATAGACTTGTAGAATAACTTGAGTTGGAAAGGATGTCTGGGGATCTTGTGATCCAACCCCCAGCGCAAAGTAGGGCAAAAATTAGAGTAGGTGGAAGAGCACTTTGACTAGCTGAGTATTGAACATCTCTGAGGGCAGAGATTTCGCAGCATCTCTGGGCATCCTGCTCCAATATTTGCCTGCCCTTATGTAAATGTTATTCTCCATAAATCAAAATATTTGTGGTTGCATCTTCCACCCTTTCCTGCTTGCCCTTTAACTGCACTCCTCTGAAAGGAACCTGACACCATCTTCTCTGTAGGTTGTGGAAGACAGTTATTAGATACCCACCATCTCCTTTAGTTTTCTCTTCTCCAAGTTAAGCAAACCAACTTAATCAGCCTCATTTTACCTGTGGTATTCCACAGCCTCCTCACCATCTTAATGACATTTCACTGAATACTTTCCCAAATGTTGATTCCTCTTTCATTGGGGGCCCAAAGCCATTCAATCTTCTTTCTCATGTTTCATGTGACAAGATGACAGGGTAGAAACAACTTGCAAATAATGGTGCCTGTACTGGGCACCTTGACTTCTGTCTCATGTATAGATCTTTAGAGATGTAAAGCTCCTGATTTAAGAAAAAATAAAGCTAAAATCACATTCAAATGAACCCTCGTTATTGAGGTGAGAGGAAGTAGTCCTCCAACATTACAATTTTAGCTGCTCATATCAAAGGCTTGCATGGTGAAAACTTGGGTAATTTTTGAGTCAGGAGAGAAGATCAGTGGAGTAACTTAAGTTTTAACAACTAAATTGAGTAAAGTAATAAGATTTTGTCTAAACTGGACCATTTAGATAGCTGACCATAGGTGGCATCAACAGAATGAAAGTTAAAACAATAAAAACCCTGAGATAAATAGTTTTGCAGTTCAGCATGAGAGGTACGGAACTGCACTGCGTTATGAACTGACCTGTAGATGTCTCTTGTTTTTAATAGACACTCCTACATGATAGATTTACTGTACTACACAGAGACCTAAATGGGGTAAATAAAACACCAAATGATGCAAGCACTTTCTCTATCAAAAGACATCCTGTTGATGAAACTTCCCAGAAGACTGTTTTTGTTTCATTTGAGCATCAGTTTGTGCTGTAATTTCTCATCACAAAAATGTGTAAGGTCAGTGCCCCACCATTGCGTAAAGGAAAATCTAAAAAAAAAAAAACCAAACAAAACCCAAACACTTGTTTTCAATTTATATCAGTAGCCAGATTCTATGGTCTTTACATTGTGTTTATTTTAACCCTACTGACTAGCCTGTGGCTTCCAACCACTAGTAGCTAAACACACTTTCAGGCAAAGCCTCCACACACTGGCTTCACCCCAGCGTTGTATACCAGTGGTTTTCTATGTGTGAGCGTGTGTGGGCAAAGGGGAGGACAGGCAGTGAAAATTGGACAGTTTTAGCACACCATTAGAGCATCCAAGCCTGAAGTCACAGTGTTTAACGCTTGGAATGGGATGGTCAAGCAAAGTGCTATCACTTTTATCTGGAATCTGGGAATAAAGCCAACTCAGATAAAAACAGAAAAAAAACCCTCCAGAACTGAGTAATCTGACAGCTGTGGCAAAGCATAGTGATGGCAGATGCCAAGCAGGCCAAGAATTCAAGCACTGTACTGCAAATGGAGCATGCTCACACTGTACATTGGTGGTACGTACAGACATCTGCATGGAGGCAATGTATAAACGACTGATAGGTAGTCATTTCAGGGATCACACCTGCAAGCACCTCACATTCTCTCGAGGATGCCTGAAAGTACGTTACTTCATTTCCAGTTTTGATTTGCAAGGGTTTTTTGGATATGAAATTCGAAAGGATTTCAGTCTCCTCAATGCGGGCAACAAAAATCAAAGGACATGCTTGAAAAACTGAGGGGATCTTCCAGATTTTTTGGTCAACAGTTCTCCTGTTACTGTTGTGCAAGACAGTTTCATAGTTCAGAAAATTTTGCAGAAAAGCCATTGCACTTGGAAGAGTTCTCTGACATAGAGACTCCTGTATGCACTGAAACAGCTGATGCAAGATAAACAGTCTTGCAGTATCATCTCGCAATGTCATGAGATAATGACACTGACAACGAGGTAGTCAACGCCAGCTCCAGTGGAAGAGACCGTTTTGTGACAGTGTGAGTCAGTAAGGCAGGTCTTAGATGGGGATTTGGGATAGCCTGGGACTCAGGTGATGCATGGAATGAAAAAATTTGAGAGCGTATATGAAAAAGGTAAGTCAGCTTCAGATTTCAGTTTATGATAACTGTAGTATTTTGCTTAACACAGCAGTCTGAGGCGTCATAACAGAAAGTCTCTTCAACAGAAATAAACTGTGTGCATTTTATTTTCTAAGTGTGAACTCCCAAAAGGGACTCGGAGAGGCTTGGTATTATTACTTGGGTGAGGAACATGATATGGGTGTTCTTGCTTTACCTGTAATAACTTTTAGATATGCTTGCACTTCATTGCACCTAATATATCAGCTCAAATTTTTTATATTATTATTTATATAGAAAGTATGCCAGAAACTTAAAATTGAAAGAATGGGATGAACCTGTGTTTGAAATTTCCCCAGACGTCTTTTTCATTAAGAGATTCATAATGTTGTTTCTTTTTAATTCTAATCCAGCAAGCACCTTCTTGGGACCAAAACCTGTCAGATACGGTAACTTGGAGGTTCCTTTAACTGAAGGGGGGTTATGTAGCCACGAACATGCCTTTTGCAAGGAAATCAATTCATCCAGCCTAGTCACCTGCCAATTTTAGATAAATTACCAGTTTGTTCTACTACCTTGTGCAGGAACTTCCATTTCTCCCTGTAGGGAACTATTCCATTTTTTCATAGTTTTCATTGTCACATAGACTTTCCTGCCACCCAGCCTAATTACTTTTTCCTTGATTTTGTATTTTGTATGGTATTTCCTAAAAGGACTCACAGCAGTGTCTCTCTTTGAACCTCCTTTTGTAATTTCTTACCACATTTCTGTTCTTTCAACATCTTTTTATAGCTTGCTCTGCATCCTCCATTAGTATCAGTTCTCACTGATATATCACCCTAAAGCTCATAGCCCTTTCTTAAGGAAGGCAGTTTCAATAAACTTTTCATAGTTTGGTTATTGGCTCTTATTTATTTTGAAATACATTGTTAACCACAAAAATGGGGACTGATTCTGCTTTGACACTACTGAAGCTTCACGAGTTTCATGGATATATTATGGGTATGAACAGGAATAGCAAAATACATGGGCAAGTATTAATTATGAAGCTCTGTTTTGGCCAACAGCAGGTCTGTTCCACTGGCTGGAACTCGCTCTGTTCAACATGGAGAAAACATCTGGTCTCTTCTCACAGAGACCTCCCCTGCAGCCTTCCCTTTACTAAAACCTTGCCACAGAAACTCAACACAAGATCTCATTACAGTGACGATAACATTTTGACTGTCAATAAAACACCAGGGGAACCAGGAGGATTCAGTAGAGAGATCCTAATACTTCAGATCTTCTAAAGATAATCTTCCTAACTCAGACTGTAAAAAGTAAGAATTCATTTTCTTCAGAGAGTTATAAAATATTATAATTTGATGGGTTCCTTTTTCTGTACACATATTTTTCCCTAGAAAACCACAATGAATGCGATGACGGCACTTGTTTTCATTTGTTTACTTGCAGCAGGGAGTGTTGTGCACCGCTAGAAGTCTGTGTCTGTGCAGAAGAGAGGAGGCTGCCATGTGCCCAGCTGTAGTAAAGAAGGATGAGGAACCCTTCTGAGAGCAGAACAGTTGAAAGTGGAAATGTCTGAGGACCAAGAGAAAATTCAAGGGAGGACAGAGCCAGCAAAAGTAACTGAGACCCTCCAAGATGAAAGGCTTATTTCACATTCTGTTCTACTGAGTTTCTCTGGCAAGTTTATGGAGGGGTGGCCTCAGTTAGCAGAGGCCAGGGGCTGCCCTATGCTGCACAGAGTTGGGTCCAGCAAGCTCCACTACAGACCCACTGCAGGACACAGTATAGTCTATGGTACCTCTGTTAAAACATACTCAAGAAAGACCATCAAACAGCAGAGGGAGAGAAAGCTTTGACACTGTACAAGTACTGGGGATGGGGAGTAAGCAAGCTGACTTGGCTGCAAGTCCAGCCCAGCAGATCTAAAAAACTTAAGAGGCGGCAAGATACCTTAACATTTTCTTAGTCTTTTTGGGGTGCTTGCTCTTGGCAGATCCATCTTAGTGCCTGAGGTCTTATCATCACTAAACAACGTGAACTACTCCTGGCTGCATTTGTAGCTGAAGTTTACTCATTGAAAAGAGAATCTCCTCTTCTGTGAATACTTTGGACAGATTCCATAAGGCAAAAGGAAGGATACAGTTTTAAAATGCTATCTCTTTTTTTCCTTTAAATACTTGGAATTCACTTAATTTGTCCTATTTGGTTTTAACCCTTAGAGGTAGTACACAGAGTCATGTTCCAAACCTGACTTTTCTTACTTGTGGACTCCAGTTCTCTATACACGGACTTTTAAGATAATGTGAGAATTTCTAGGGTAACCTGTTTGGCCTCCAGCTGTCAGTCCAGTAGTGTTGCTTTACATCTTACATCTACGTGATATTGTGCAGACACCTCATTAAATCTAGGGCATTGCAAATGGCATTAGGCACCTGTATTTTGGAAGAAAGTTAAGCTCTGAGTGTCCTTTTTAGGACAGTTTTTTTGAATTGTGTGAATTCACAGTTTAAAGTAGAAAATAATATTAGAAACAAAATAAATTGCAAAAATGTAATAATGCAGTAACTCCCAAACCCCACTGTATGTCTTGCTATGTATAATTGCATAATACTCTGGTATTTGAGTCTCCATCTACAAGTTAAACAACTAGGTGCAGTCCATTTGACCCAAGGTAGAGAACTGCAATGCAGAGATGTACATTTGAGCCAGTGAGTACAGGCTGTCTGCATTATCAAAGAAGAGCTACAGATACTCATTATACTAAAAAATTACTTTAAGTCTTCCTAAAATACACATCAGAAATTAATCCCATGGACTACACATTAAATGAGTCTAATATAGGTACTACTGAAAGCAATTATTGCATAGTCAACAGATTGACTGTAAAAGGAGTCTAGGGTAACAATTCATTGTCAGGGTTTAAAGTTAGGTGGGAAGAATGTCATATCTAAAGTCTCTGCAAAATGTTAGCTCACTGTCTTAAGGATTTAGGCAGATCCAAGACCCTACAGCTAATTTATTCTAACAAGGAAGGCAACTCTCAGTGACCACGGCTTGCTGATCTCTTGTTTGCTCTGTAATTTTCCAAAATGAGATACAAAATGAGAAAAACAGATCTTGTCTAGCAGTATTTCATGATCTAATTTAAAGTGTTCAGGGACGGAATATGATAAATATAGAGAAGCCAACCACCAAGTTGAGTTCCCAAGATAAGATTGAAATACAGAAATTTGAGTCCTTGATATTAAGCTCTGAAAGATGCCAAACATACTTCCAACAGAAAACACCAAGGGATAAGAAGTCATTCAAGATTTTATATTAAAGTTTCAAGAGTTGTCATGTCACTAGCACTGGAACATTTTTCATTGACAAGTTGGTGAGAAAAACATCATCTTCTTTTTCTTGACTTTGCACTGCCTATGAACATAGTACACTGGCCTTTAGGAAAAGTAAAGCTATATACGCAGGACTTTTTGTTTCAGGATTTTGCTCAGACTTACATTAAAAAAAAATTCAAAAATCTACCAAAACCATTATATTCCAGCTACAGTAAATTGGTGAAAAAGAATGGGGCCAATATCTTAGAATATCTTAGCACAGGGCATTTGAATACTATGGAAACAATGGATATTGTTCATACCCATAAAATATTTAAAAAAAAAAATCTGTATATTCTTTTTGTCTTCAGGCTCATTAGACTTCAAGTTCATTAAAGAAATAGACAAATGTCATATCCAAGTTCATTAGTTCTGAATGCTGAAATCATTTCCTTCTGTGCCTATGAGGTAAATTGCAGAAAACACGGTTTGATTTGATGAGGAAACTTGCCATTGTTCATTCCACCCTTAGGACAACTTCAGCTTCTCTGCTGCGGTCATTGGCACCTTAATGTTTTTATTAAATAATTTACCGGTTATAGATGTTTCATCAAACTCACACAAACTAAACCTCATTCTTGCTCACATTAGCTTTATTATGTGTCTACATTTGGGTGCGATGCCCTATGTCTGCCCCAGAATTTTCTAGCTGACGGTATGGAAGTTTGGGTAAGCACTTGGGAATGAAGAATGCACTGTTTGCAGCAATTTCATATCCAAGAACTTCGTTCACCACTCAAGTGACGTGTGCCAAGGAATTTCATTCTTTGGACTGCTTAGCGTAGAAATAATTAATAGTGTCGTACAGCATTTGGACTGTAACTGGTTATCTATCAGATGGATTTGCCGACTTAAATTTTACAACCTGCTTCTTCCCACAATGTGATTCATTTAATCATAAACCCTGTATGATTTTTTGATTCTAGACTGAATTCAGTGAAACACATAAGAACAGATTTAACTGGAAGTATGCAAATGTTTCCACAGACTCCAAGTTAAGCATATATTTAAGTGGTCTGCTGTCTCAGAGACTAAGTAAATCTTGGTTCTTGATCTAAAATTTGCTTTTCATAAACATCTGTGAGCTTCAATTCATACAATTGTTAAAGAATAAAAAGTTCAGCTACAAAAGTTACCGACAAAAGGAAATTCTGTTTGAAATTCACCAATATGTTTGCTAATCATTTTTTCAGTATTTGCCCATGTCTGTTCAAATGTCTGGGTTGTGGCTTTTCATCTGTTTCAGGAATATTTTAAGCAAGCTATGCAAAAATCTTCCTTTGTGCTAGTTTGGCATATTGCAGTAAGGTTGAAGCTTTTTCTTCTTTTTTTTTTTAATGCCTTCATGTAAACTGTGGAAAGCTTAAATCACTTAAACTTCCTTCTAGGAGTCTCTGTTTTTCAAAGAGTTCATTCAAATGTAGCTTATAATTCAGGTATGTTGTGAGCAAAGATGCCTTTATTCATATAAATACCACTCCTTTACTAGACCTGGGAAATCTTTAGCTGTTTATATTTCCTTCAACATGAGTAGCTAGAGGCTTTCCATCCCAGTATTACTTAATGAGCTGTGCTTTACTAGAATACAAGCACCTTCAACATTAATTGGGGGAAAAATGGCATGTATATAGAAGCTTACATGACAATCACAAAGTTTAATTTTTTTATGTTTTTAAAATAGCTACTCAGCCCTGGCTTCAGATTAGAATGCTAGCATTAAATGTTTCTGGCTTTCAAAGGTTGTATAATTTAGTTTCAATATTCTACCAACACATAATGAAACCACTGTAAAGATTCAGTGGTGATTTGGCCCACATTTCCATCGCCAGGGCTGTATCTGAGGACAGATAAAGTGACCTCCTAAACATTTGTTATTGAACAGGGAAAAAATTCCCATTTAAAATGTTTAAACTGGCATAAATGACATACCTAACTCTCTTTGTGTTTGACTGGAGCACTAATAAACAACAGAGAAGATCAGCACAAAGTATTTCAAGCTGCTATATGAATAGGTTAATACCAGTACTGCCTACTTCAAACAATTAGCATGAGATGAAATTATTTAACTTTGCTCTTGATTTTTTCTCTTGATTTGCAACGCAAAGTTTTACAATCCAAGCATACTGTTAGTGTAGTAAACAATGGAAGAGTACTTTGGAAAGCTATCACAGGGGTTGTCAGCTATACTGAAACCAGTGAACCTTTAGAAATGTCCATCATATGATTTTTCTGGTTCTGTTATGCAAAAAGGACAAATAAGAGGCACGTCTTCATTTTTCTTAAACTATTCATTGATTTATGTACTTCTTCCATGACCTTTCGCACTCCTGTTTTCTCCAGACTAAAGAAACCACCTATTCAATTTTTCCTCTCATAGAAGTCTTTGTTACCCTCTAATCATTTTGCTGCTGGCCTCCATTTATTTCTGCTGGTTTGTTTTTTTTTTTTCACTAATATGACCAGGTGACCACAGTATCCAAGATGAGTGCAGACATGATTTACACAATGTCAAAACATTATCTTCAGGATAGGTTTGTATCCTAAGTCTTTACCATAGCACAACATGCGGTATTTTTCTTTGGCTGCTCTTCAGCTCAACAGACCTCCCCACACTGTCTGCAGGATATCAGGAGTTTGCTGGCATAGTTTTCACCTCCTGCTCTCACTTCAGTAGTTTCAGCCCATTGCTGCTTTCATATCTCCATTAGGTATTTGTCTTCACCAATGAACAGTGAAAGAAGAAGAACCAGGATGGAGACCAGCAACAGCCTCCGGATACAGCTGTCCCACCAGTTCTTGCCTCCTCTACTTGGTGCTTGGCCAACTCAGTCACCTCACCCTGGGTTTGTCCCACAACTCATCTGCAGTATCTCAGCTCCAGTGACCAGGAGAGGTGCAAGGCAACAACGATATGTTGAGCAGGTAGAGAAGGAAGGAAAAAGCATTTGCCTTTGAACTGAAGTAGAGGGAGAGAGCAATGGGGTTTTTTGGAGGTGATGGAAATCTGATGGAAACTTGGAGAAACCACAGTAATGGCATTCTTCCAGGACTGGTTGAGAATCACAGAGCTACAGAAATGACAGAAGTGTTTATTTGTTTGGGGAATTAGAGTTTATTTTTAACCCATAATTGCTTCACATTATTCTTTTTTTTTTTCATTTGGAGATGAAATTTAATTTACCTTTGTAATACCTAAACAAACACTTCCGAACATTGAATTCTTCATTTCTCTCCAGTGAAATAATTGCATCACTTTCAAGTGTTATCATCTAACATAATTCACCTCTTCTCTACCTCATTAATAACTGATACATCACACTATGCAGAACAGTGTTTTTCATCAGGTACCTCTATATTGAATGAAGTTTACCTCATCAAATGTTTTTGCTGTCTAAAAGCAGAATATGTAGTCAAAACTAGAAGACTCCCTTGAGAAAAAGGGCCACCATGAAGCACTTCCATAATGTGAACCATACTACCTAGGATAAGATGATTCACCTCTTGTTTTCTATCTCCTTAGCAGTTTCTGGGACGTAAGTGCAATTCACCTCTAATGTATTAGGGCTACTTAATTTCCTTGAAAGCCTCCTTCAAGGGGTTTCATAAAAGGCTTGTTGAAATTCCAAATTAGTTATAATAACTGCCTTCTTGTACCTGCGATTCAGTTCAAATACTCAGAAGTTACAGATGTGTGATTTTCTTTTACGGCAGCCGTAATTTTTCAGCTTTACCATTTGATACCAATCAAGGTGTTCCGTAAACAAAATAAATCTTCATTTACAAAATAAATCTTCATTTATAATTCAGATCTTTTTTTCATACTGAAGCAAATCTGAAATCTACAGTTTCTAAGACTTTTTTTAAGAGTGTTTATACTTTCTGCCATCAAAATCCTCAGGTGGGGTTGATTAATTTAATGAGGGATTACATCTATTTTGACAGCGGTTTCTTTAAATTCCTTCAGCATGTCATCAAGTTTTGATGCCTTGTCACCACCCAGCACCTCTCCAGAACTTTAACCGCTGCCACCGCTTCCTTGTATTGGCTCCAAAAGTTATTTTAGGATACATATTTTTCCATCATGCTTAGTGAGAAAGACAGTCTGAAAGAAATGTAATTATTTCTTGACACAGCTACCATATTTAAACACATTAATTTGCAGTTTTGGATATGATAGTGGATTGCAGGTTGTGGAGGAGGAGAGGAAACAGGAACCCAGATCCATGCCTCTTGAAAATTTGAAGATGTACTGGAACTGTAAAACCATGTTTGCAGCGCTGGAGGAAACAAAGCCAGAGACTTGAAATCAGCAAAGTCCAACATCTTCCACACAGTACTTGGCTGTGGAACATCAATGGTACTCAGCGGTTCAAAAGCATAACAATTATTTTGTAGGGAGGGGTGTCAGTTTAAAGCACATGAAATAACACACAGGCTGTGTAGCTGCTCAGAACAGTGCTTGTGTGACCTGTGGCGCGGCACAGAAGTATTTTGGGGTACTGGCACGCGCAAATGCTGTGGGGACAGAGTTGAAAGGCTCTATGTGGAGCAGAGCGCCAAAATCAGATGCTCAGATCAGTGCCATAGGTTGTTATATTTGAAGGAGCACCGTGTATCAGGATCTAGCAAACAAGGGCAGCCTCAGAGTACACCGAATGTGCTCATTTCCAGTTGAGATAACGTACAGAGAACCAAAATCTACCTTTTTTTTCTTTTTGACAGATATTGAAGTAGGATATGAGGATTTTCTTCATGTCATTGCCACAAGTCATCAATTTAATTCTACTGTATTAGGAGAATCTCCCATGTTGTCATTTATTGTCATTTTCCCCACTGTGTTCCTAATTCACATTTCTACTGTTCCCTTGTCATTTTTCATTATATTTTTCTTACTCATTTTACTTGTAGAACAACCTTGGATTTCAAAAGGGGGAGGAGCTCTTCTCCGAAATAGAAATTAACAGTTCAATGTGATGCCTCCAATTTGGGATTTATGAGTAATAAGGCCGTGTATGCATTTAGTATTTTCATAGATAAAAACAAAATACTGCAAAGCAACTTCCTTCACATTTCTCTAATACCTGCTCAATTAGCCTCACTGATTCAGAGATGCATGTCCAAAAGCAACATCTTTCATTTTATGCAAGAGTTAAACTGTCAGGCTAAAATACAATCTCTCCACAGTCAGACTAAATTAAAAGATACTACAGCAATCCCAGGAAGTTAAGTAGCTTTGAAAAGAAAAGAAAATACAGCATAAGTTAAGTTTTATAAAGCTTCACCAGTTCACAGGGCTTTTTTTCTTTCTTCTCCTTCTTCTTTTTGAATCCTTACAATAAAGGAGATTCTCTAACTATAGGAAGAGATTTATCACAGATGACAAAACTATGAAAGGCGGTCATAATTTCTGACACTTCATTCCCATTCCTTCCTCTTACTCCTAGCATAAAATTTCCAGACAAGTTTTGTAATGACCTAGCAGGTGCTGGTTGTGCAGCTCCAGGTAGTGTCACAGTTCAGACCCACAATGTACTGATAGCTTTCCACCATGAGTTATAACATTACGTGGGCGACTTGCTGTGATTTGCAGTCTGCCATTGCTGTATGTGTTTTTACAATAATGCTTCATAAATACATTGCTGCCTCGGCATCTGATAACTGAACCATTCCCCATAGGTGCATTATGGAAAATATTTCATGTTTAAATTATTGTGAAATATTGTCCATTCTTATCTCCCAGATACATTATCCCCACAAATGCTGTAAATGCTGCAGCAGAAGGTTTATCTGTTCTAATTAGCATGTATGAAGGAATGAAAACCCACATAATTGCATTTTGTTCCTCCTGAGCATTTAATTCACTATGTGTCCACTGGAAAAAAAATATATATATCTTTAGCCTTTGGAAATTATCAGAATGGTGATCAATTCACATTTTTAAAGATTAAAAGTAAGGGTGGGAAGAGCTGATTAGCCAAGGCAATGTTTAGTAGGATACAGAGCCTTGTATCTGCAGTTTGTGCATTCAAAAACAGTTTGTTAGTGGAATCTAAAAGGTTTATCAGAATCACAGCTTTCAAGACCAAAAAATACCTTTGATCAAATATCCTGACTTTACATAAAAATTACCTCTTTATCCCTGCACTACGAATACCTTTTGTTTGATCAAAATGTATACCTCAGAAATGCATGAAAACATTCAATGGATCAGAGACTCAGAGAACCCAGCCTCGCCTGAAATTTATTTCAGTCAAGAGCAGCGACCTCTTTTTTTGGTTGGGTTTTTTTGTTTTTCTTTAGGAACCATTGGGCCTGTAATATCAGTCATTCTCTTTGCACAGTACAGCCCACTTCATAAACCAGACCAGCCACTTTTTAACCTCATTTTTCTAGGTCTGTTCTACGTTGTCTTAGTTTTTCAACATTCTCTTAAAACCAAAGAAATATCTGCTGCAAATAGTGTTCCAACGTGTGTCTTTCCAGTTTAAGCCCCACTCCCCATCATTGTTTCACTACTTATGCTCAAAGAGTTTATACTACTCCTTTTAACAACAGAATGTTAAGTGCTTATGTTGACTTTGTTTCTCCCTAATTTTCTTTTCAATACCTTTTTTCTCAGGACACATCAGTTAGCTATGGTCAACACTCTAAGAATGAGGTCTAAGTTATCTAAAATTCATCCAAGTGCATGACAGCTACCATGTGGAACTAATTTCCTGAGCTTTCTAATCTTTAGGCAACTAAATGCACCAGAACTCCTCCTGACTGGCTTGGAAGCCCAATGGGTAATGGACTTTTTTCACCCACACATGCTCAGAAGTGCTTGTTCATTGGAGATGAATATGGCACCCTTCAGTCTCACAACTAACACAGGTAGATGGTGAAAGTGTTACCTCACGTTTAGAAACAGAAACATGCATGCATTGTTCCAGTGCAGCATTTTCACAGCACTATGTCATTATTCACACATTTTTTCTACACCATTTTGCCTAAACAGTTGTTCTCCATGTCATATTTTTGCATTTGCTTGTCCTCCATTTAAATACGTTGTAAAAATGGGGGTTTATAATAAATCATATTTTTACTGTATTACTGATTGATATGGTATAGGCCTATATCTATCACTTATATTACACTAATGCATAGCCTCAGGGCCAGGAATCAGGGCCTTTCTGTGCTGGATGCCTGCCACATATTTAATAAAAAATGTAATTCCCTGCCCCAGAGAGACTACTTTCTAAACATAGAGTTGGATAGAACAGATGGAAAAAACCAGAAGTCGACAAGGCAATAGTGAAACAATCATTTTTCATCTTGCAAAATGGTAACTGTTATACTACACGGCAATTTAAATTTGTTTTCCCATAAACCAAAGACAATCTATTTTCTAGTTTCAATAACTATCTCTTTTCCCGTTAGTTAAAAATATTTATATCAATCTTATTTCATTTGATTTAATCATTTTTAAATGACTTTCACTGAAGTATAAAAAGCTGTTGAGCTCCTTTGTTTAAATATGAAACACAGCAATAATCACTCTTTGGTATTATTCTAATTAGCTAGATCTCCTCATGGAGGATAACAAAGGCATACTAACTCAGGACAATTAGAAAGATGCTAGTAAATGCAACATCACGGTTCCTCACATGCAAAGGATGCAAAACTAGTGCCAATATGTAACCAAGCAGTTTGCAAAGAAAATTACCACATTTCAGGAGCTAGAACTTGAAGCGCTCATTGGGATGATTTCAGGAGACAAGGACTCATTAAGCTTATCAGTCAGCATTCATACAGTTACGTTTTGGTCCCTTCAGTTGATGCTAAACTGCAGAGAAAATGAAAGTTATCAATATTAAAAAAAATAAAGGGCAGAGTTGTTGAATCAGGAAATTTGAAAGTGCTGGGACTAATTCGTAGCTAGCAAAACACTGCAAAAATCCTCAAACTACCGTGGGATTGCAATATCTTCTCCTGTCAATGTTTGCAATGTATCTGACACTGACTGTAAGATAAACTAGTAGAAATTCAGGAAATGAGAAAGAAAAACACACATCCATTGATGGGAGGGTAGACAGTTTCATTTTGTTCATTTGCTTTTTCCCAAGATCCATTTTGTTTCAAACAAACTGTAAGGCTTAGAACATTCTGAGGAGGAGAACACTGGTGACATCCTGTGTCCTAGAAGCTTGGTTGTCCCTCCTGTGCCTACTTTGAGACACTGTACACAGCTCAGCAGGGACCTCCTGAATGGTTTGTCCTATCCTCTACAAACCAGCAAGGGTCCACCACACAGTCCACAGAATCCAGTAGAAATCATTCTGCAGGCTTCAATATTCCTTGGATCAGACCACAAGAAATAATCCAACTAAAGCTTTTTTTTAAAATATGAGAGTTTAAATTATTCTATTTGTATGTGACCCCAAAGAAACCCTGTCCCATCAAAAGATACCAGCTAAATTCAGTATGAATCCCTCTTTCACTAGTCATATCCAAAGGGCAAGGACAGCAACTCTGCTGGATTTCAAAACTAAGCTTTTGGGGCCAAACTTTGCTGTCTTTCTGCATGAGAAGTCCCCAAGGTTTTCAGTCCATTATCATGTCCAATACCCAGGACAAGCAATTAAGAAAACAAAACAGTTTAAAACTAAGGCACAAGTTATAAAACTGCAGTATACCTTTGAGACCCAGGCAAAATATTTGCTATTGTAACTTTCCCATCTTGCCAAAATATTTGTTATCTCAGAGGCAGAATTTTTCAGATCCACACTCAATGCCATCTATAAGGTAGTCCCACTGGTGTCAAGCTGGCACTACAATAATGAGTGCAGCAATACTCTGGGAATCCGAAATAGGACTATAATAAACATGTAGTCCCAGAACATTACAAACCCAAGAAGGGCTCCAGGTGGTGCTAAGAAATATATATTTATGTTACAAATATAAGGCCCGATCCTATTGTCTTTCTTCCTGTTAAAAAAATCATTGAGATTCTTCTTGTAATACAAAACATTTCCTAATCACAGTGGTATTTTTAATTGCAAAAATAATTTAATCCTTATTTTTCATTACCACCTTATAAGTAACAGTGGTCTCGATTTAGCAATCCTTTCTTACACCGAGGAGTTGCCTACCGAAATAGTCCCAGTTATTTCAGTAAGAGTGCTTACAGATATATGGACTCGTTAAAATAAGGCTCACAGAACTGGGGCTCATTTTAAATGAAATTGATAAGGTAAAAAATTCCTACTAACCTGATAATGCAAGGGCAAGTCTGAACTATAGCGAGGGTAGCTTAGGATGGGAGGTGAGGCAGCCCTGATTTTGCGTGCAGCATAGCATCTGAGGTGTCCAAAGCAATCACTGCTATTTTTTTGTTTAAAAGCAACAGAAAAAAACTCCATTTTTGGAAATGGCACATGCAAGTTTAAGGAAGTGACTTACCTGTTTATTTGCATCACTGGCTAAAGAGCAGTTTTCCCTGCAGGCTATAAAACCCTACATTTGCATCTTGCCAAAGAACATATCACTTTCCACCCACTGACAGTCCAGCACAGAAGAAGGTGTCCTTGAGTGTCAGAGCAAGGTGGCCTTCCTCATCTTCTGTCTCATCTGCAGGGAGAGGAAAAGATACTTGCAGAAATTAAACGCACTATGGAAATTTCCAAAGGCACTATGGAATTTTCCAAATAAAAAGAGTTCTAGAGTGGCCTCTGCTGTACTTCCTCTCCTTCACTTTGTACCAGCACCGATCAATGGACTCATTGCCTGCTGTAATTCCCTGCAGTCATTACTTACAGGTGAGTAATTTATGGTTTTGTAAAGGGCTCTGGGATGTTTGATTATGTCAAAGGTGTTATTGAAGTTCAGATTGTAGTTGTATCCTAAATAGGATGAGATTACCACTGGGATTTATATCATTACTTTCGCTAATTATTTACAACATGATGCCAGTCAGACTGTAGGCATACTTGCAGCAAAAGAAGAGGTGGTTCTGTGTAGGTGAACACAAACCCTATTAGGTGATAAGCTATTCAAAGCAGTGTGTGGCATTGACCTGTGGGGCAAAAGCAATGATAGACAGGACAAGGAAATCCAGCACCAAAGACATTAGACAGAGCTCTCAACTGGAAGGGTTATTTTTCAGTGTGCAAATTTCTCAGTCCTCATCTGACCTAGGTTCCCTGTTTCATGGCAGTGTGGGGTAAAGAATGAGACAGATAGTTCCAGAACCACAGCATCAAAAGGTGACTGGGGAATAACTTCAGAACTACTGTGTAAATGTCTGCCTATGGGGACAAGTACAGCAGTTGTGGGTGGAAGTCTCCTGTTTAAGGCAAAGGGCTGAAATCTCAGTGCCTCCCAGCTAAAGTGG
Source organism: Psophia crepitans (assembly GCA_013399095.1). Lineage (NCBI taxonomy): Eukaryota > Metazoa > Chordata > Aves > Gruiformes > Psophiidae > Psophia > Psophia crepitans. Next base: position 260,464 of record VWZZ01005913.1, on the reverse strand, counting down.
CAAGAAAAAGGAAAATGAGACATGATTATTCCCCACAGGACTCCAGTTCTTATCCCTGCAGAGCCTTCAGTCAGAGTAGGAAAGCTTATACCACATGGTAATAGTTTTCCAACATGTCTGTAAGCCGGCTGGGTCCCTAGAGCTTACAAGTACGACAGCATCCTTACATCCAGCCCCAACACCAGAGATGGGGAAAACAGTAAAACTTTCTCTTTAGTGGCAGATACTACAATGATGCAAGAACTCCTTTCCTTCAGAGGACTCACATTAGCATTTTCTCACAGTCCTGAGAGTAAATCAAATTTAGTCACAGTCTATATGAAGACACAAACATCCCCTTTCTGAGCTCCCACACCCTCACCTTCACCTTTCCTAACCGATGAGAGCATCCCAATTTTGTTAAGTGAGCCACAAACTCCAATTCACTCTTTTCAGTGGACCTTCATGTCTCCTATTAGGCCCAAACTAGAAGCTTTTAGAAAGCTTTTATTTCTTTTTTGGAAAAGGGAGACAGTACAAATAAGTATTCAGAGGGACCGTCAGCAATAGTGCCATCACTAGGGACAGATTCACAAAGTGACTTAAGCATTACCACACCAACACTGCATTATTTAATAGTCGGGCACTGTGCTCCTAGACTTACCAGAGCTTAAGGAATGCCTTAATCTTCCCTTTCATTATTTAGCAAATAATTATTTGATATTTGGTACTGTGTTTATTCTGCATATTGCCTAGCCCCTGTTTTCAATTGTGAGAACATGTTTTGAGGGATTAGTTACTGGATTTGGAAGAATTATGGTTTCAGCTTTCTGAGTGAAGAAAAGGAAAATCTTCTAGCCTACTGAAAATTAGAGGGTAATATCAAATGCACAAGGCAGGACTTCTGTGCCAAAATGTAAGTGCAGAGGGTGTAGGAGATCACACTATAGTCTCTGTGAAGAATCAGATGGGAAGAACTGGAAATGAACACACTGAACTTTTGATAATATTTTCCAGCAATAAATCTTCCTTACTTTCCTAACAAAACTTTTCCTCCTGCACATTGGGCAGAATACCTTAATTTCTATCCTACAGTTAGGGAACTGGGGGATGCTGTGCCATTCCAGGCTGGAATGTGAAATGCCTAGACAACGTCCTTGGATGGTCAAGAACCCATGAGAAAAGAATGAAAAAACAAACCTGACATGCAAGATTAATGTGTTTTTAAGACACGCTGCAGGTCAGCATCAATGAAATGCAGAGGCATAGAAAAACATTCTGCTGCTTTTTCAGGAACGACAATACATTGACCAGTTATGTTAGTCTTGGCCATCAGGTTTGAGTACTGTTATTGGACTAATCAATATCAGTGTATCTGGAAAAGAGCAAGTCCATTGCTAGAAATTACAACTAGATGCACTAATTAAATTACCAAGGGAAAATCATAGGTAAAATAAGACATGAAGAAGGGAAACGGAGATCAAGGAGCCATCAGGACACAGAAAAGAGCAAAGGAGCAGAAACATGTTTTCCACAGGAGCAGATCCATACCTGTCAGACAGGTTCTGAATGATGCCTGGTCCTCTTGAAAGGTCAAGAGAGCACTATGATAAGAAAAGTAGAGCTTGGGGAAAGGAAAACAACTTTGATAAATTAGTGGGCATTAGTCAAAATAAACAATGATATCCAAAAATATACTTTCTTATTAAACCTTACAAAAGCCATGAGTCTATTTTCTTCCAAGACCGTTTGTCCCCTAAATTGATCAATTGTTTTTTCAGAATCAATGATCTCAAAATGGTTGTGCTTAAAAGACGTCAACATTCAGGGATCCAAAAGTCATCCCAGAGGCCTCAGGAAGTAGAACTGATAAAGCATCCCAGGAGGACTGGCTACAGGGAAGGAAAACACAGGGAAGTCAGAAGTGTACTGGGAAATAAACACAGCAGCCTGTTGAACTATCACCACCAAGATCATCTAACACAGAGCTGGCAGTATTCTCGGTTAACTGATGAAAAAGAAATCAAAACTGAGCAATGATCTCTCTCTTCTCCAATGGTCATGACTGTTGCTGTGTAAATTGAAACTGAGATACTTTATGTTATTAATGTGGTTTCTCACAGAAAAGATGAGTTTTTTAAAAAAAATCTGAAATGAATATTATATGAAAACATATAGTAAAAAAAAAATCAGTAACCGAATTCTAGACTTGGCCAAAGATACTGGATTACATTGCTATTTCCCAAGTACTGGTGGCAGCTATTTATGCTTGTTTGTTCGATTGAACAGAAATAACAGCAAATTATCAGTATCTACAAGAGAGACAAATATCAAAGATTCATCGCTTCCTCCATTAGCCAGACACAGGCTATGTCCACACAGCATTTTCCTGGCAGAAGCCATCTCATTTTACCCACCCCCCGAGCCAGCTCCCATTTGGGAAGCCAGAAGGCATATTTATCACCCAGTCAAGCCTGAGATAATGTACCCTGCCTCCCTGCAGGCCTTATCAGCTTGGGCACACCCTACCTCAAACATGGCTGCATCACTGCATCCACCGCCTCCCAGCACAAGCAGAGACCATCCATGTACATCCTCCTACAAAACTACTGAGACCCTTGTGCAGAAAGATAACGAGCGGTAGGTAAGTAACAGCAGCATTGCTGAAGGGAAAGGTTTGGCCAGTTGGACTAGCACTAGGTTCTATAAACGTTTCCTAGCTGGGCATGCAGTGCCTGCACAGATCTGACAGAAAGGGAGGGAAGAATGACAGGGGAGCTGAAAAAGCAAGACTGCAATTTTGATACGACTGTGTGTAAGACAGTGCCACAACTGGAAATATCATATCACCCTCAAATGCTGAAAATAACCAGCTGAAAGGATCTATGACTCCAGTGATTCACCTCACCATCATTTGCTGCTCTGCTTAAACCACACGGACAGCACAGAGGGGTTGTAACAGGGCAAGCACGGTAAAAATACCACGTTCCAGTCAGCCTTGTAGAGCTGTGCTTATAAACTTTTCACAGTCAAAAAACTGTTTCTATGCCAGTGTTGGAAGGCTCAGTAACAGCTAGGGAAGAGATGGAGGTGACTGTGAACCGTTGCTATGCTTCAGAGTGGCAGAATCTTGAATGATTATGGATTAGCAGAGAAAAATTACTGATGGGCATGCATTTGCACCCAGCCTCCCTAAACTCCTTTATTGAGGATGTGGAAAGAAAGCCTGCTCTATGATGGGTGATTTTAACTTCAGGGATATTTGCTGGACAACTGGTTCAGTTTGTTACTAAACTTAAAAATGTGGGAGTTGTACACCATAACACAGAGGTCTAAAACTCAGTAACATTAAGTCTAACCTAGGTACCTCAGGGGAGTAATAAGCAGCTCCAGTGGGCAGTTCATCCCACGCTAAAATAGCTGTCTAAGACAAATCAGTTGAATCCGTCCTAGAAGTGCTTATTTCTCTTTGTAAAAAATCTCAGTGCAGTTAGGTGAAATTTAGGTGTCTAATTCTGAGAAATCTAAAAGGAGAAATGAACCCCACTCACGGTTCCTGAAAATTATTCCAAAGGTCAAGAAAATTTCTTTCTTACAATAAGAAGGCCAGTATTGTAAAATGAGATTTGAGTAATAATGAATTGTACATAACATGAGTAAATGAGAAATAAATTAATGATGTACAATTTAAAATATAGGCAACTCCTGAGAAAGTTAGTTGAATGAATTTAATAATAGGTATAGCTAGGGCCTCAGAAAATGAGATTTGATGTTCATATGTATTAGGAAGAAGGGTCATCTTAGGCCAGCTGTAAGTCTTCTTTCAGGAGATGTAGATGAAATCATTCTTAAGAATGATGTAGAAAAGTGAAACATTTGCTATAAATACGTCTTGATAACTGAAACAAAAGTGTTATACACCTTTTCCATCTAAACACCATTTCTATCAAAAGAATAGCATGGGATAACATCTGCTAAAAATAAAAACTTTTATATTAACTCATACTTATAACTTAGATCAAGACATTTTTTGAAAGGCCTGAAGAATGGTTTTAGTCACTTTTTTAATTTTAATTTTTAACAGATTTTAGAGAGCTGGGATATTGAAATGACTTGGAGAACTGCCAAAGTAATTCCAATATTTAATAAGGGTAAAAAAGCTAACCTAGGAGCCTCGAAAAATTACTCTGACATGTATTACAGAAAAAATAAGGGAACAGTTATATCAGGATTCTATCAACAAACAGTGTCTAAACATATAATTAATGCCAGTCAAAAGAGTTTTGTAGAAAGTAAATCTTATCAAACAAACCTATTGTTTTTTTATGACAGGATTACAGGTCCTATTGATAAAGGTGACCATGTTGGCACAGCATTCTTCATTTTTAACATGACACTTGACTTAGTGCCACAAAACATTTTGGTTTAAAAACAATCATGTATTGTGCTGAATTAACAAAGTTTACATTAGATACAAGAAAAAAAATCTCATAGAGTTCAGAAAGTAATAATTAAGAAATCAGTGAGCACAGCTGCTTCTACAGGGTTCCTCCAAATAGTCATTGCTCCATATATAAGGAGCAATGAACTACAAAGAGCAGATACACAAAGCATAGCAGGAGAGTACGTAACAAAGATGAGCCTCTGCTGCAGAAATATCTGAAATGTCTGCTAAAACAGTTGAATTCCAACAAAATAAGTTTAAAGACCCCTAAATGCAGAACAATACATCTGGGGACCAGGAATGCAAATTATAGGTACAGAAAGACTCTCTTTTGAAAAGCAGTAGCTCAGAAAAGGACTTGAGAGCCATTATAGATAATCACCTCAAAATAAGCTCTCAAAGTAGTGCTTTGGCTAAATGGCTAATATGATCCTTGGCAATATGAAAGGTGATTATCAAACAGAAATAGGGGAGTGTAACTGTTACTCTCCTTTGCTGTGATAAAGTCACCACTACAATACGACACCAAGGTCTGGAGTCAGATCTTCCAGAAGAACATGGAAATCACAGGGAAAGTTTTTTTTAAAAAAAAGAAAACAAAAAAGCCAGATACTGCACAACAAATCTAAAGATGTAAGGCTTAAAGAGCTCAATTTTTCAGAGAAGGTTGAATGCTGACTTGACCCATGCATATAGCTTCTTGCACGTGAGAAAACCATCCAAGAGGACGGTTTTCAAACCTGCTCACAGAGTCGTAATTAGATATAATTAATGGAAGTTGGATTTAGAAAATTTAACCTTGAAATAGGACACAACATTGCAAATGAAATTTTATGAGGAAAGGTGGCAACTCACCATTAGTCTGAGTTGTTAAGTGCAGTTTAGATAGCTTTCTGAAATAGATGGTATAATTCAGCTTTTCAGAGAAACTACACCTCCAGTGTGAGGAAGAGGTTAGATTAGACAGTCACAGGACACCCTTGTGGCCTTGAATTCTGTCACACGATGAATACCATCTTCTCTGCCCTCAGTATTTATGTGTCACAGGATAGCCAGAATTACCTACATTACTCCACAGAATCATTACATAAGTAGATATGCACGTAGACAATGACCGTACTCAAATATCATACCTCAGAGGTTCAGCCAGCTATCCGATGGGATCCAGAAACATTTATTTAAGTAATGCTACACTGGTTAGATGTAATCTGTTTGCACTGGGTGGATGGGGAAGTTTGATTTTGTGTCTGTGTGTTTAACAGCAAAAACGTTACCTTTCTTTGTACAGTTTGATGGACTGCAAGTCACCCATTTTCTTTACTGTTCTGCTTATCTTCTAGGGCATTCAACTCTTCCTGAAAGTCATAGGCCTTTTCAATCATTAGGTAAACATCTAAGTGTTTGAGTTTTCTTTATTTTTAACTATGCCAAAGTGTCCTTCTCTCATGTCATAAACATCTGCCTTTCTTACAAAGAACAGTGAACACACAGAGGTTGTCTTGCAAAACCTATAGTTTAGTCCATCCCCAAGAAGAAATAAAAGTACAGCAAGTTTATTTTTCTGAAATTCTGGAAATGAAAACTTACTGTAAGGTTTTAGAACAGAGAGTTTATCTTTGTATCCATAACCACCATAGAGGACATCCCGGCTGAACTGGACTCCAGCAGGAATCTCTGCTGTTTGCAGGCTGTGCCTACGCAGATACCTGTGCAGAACCGTTGCTTGCCATGTGCTAGCACAGGTGCCTTGTGGTCGCAATACCATTTACATTAGCGGAAAAGAGATGCCACCCGTCATCTCTCAGTTGGCTCTGCAAGACTAATAGGCAATACAACTTTTTTTTTTAAACACTCTAGTAATCAGACATGACTCTAAATACAAACAGCAGGCAGAAACATTGGGTAGGAAGGTGCCATTTTCAGCCATTTTTCAGTGAAACACCATCTGCTACAACATATGCAAGTGCAGTTACACATCCGGTTATAGGAGGTGAGAAGGGTAATTTTCTACCTGACAAAAGCATGTTTTCTGTCTGATCATCTCCTCTCACCAAGCCTCAGCCATTAGCACCAGACAATCTACTGAAAAAGGAGAAAATGTCACCATTTTTCTGTCTCCCCCTAATGGAAAAGAAGACTCCAATCCCTTGCTCTGTACTGGATAACGGCGCAGGTGGTTTGTATATAGAGATCAGAAAAATTCGTTTCAAAAGTCCCCAATAACTGGAAGAATTTAAGAGTAGGAGAAATTCAAATTGGGACTAGAACCAGCTATAAGAAAATTAATATATAGAATTTACACATAAAAATTTAATGAGCCTGAGCTTCCAGTTCCTTTATTTGAATATTTTGGCAGATACATTATTAACGCTAACCTTATTTTCCTAGCTGAAAAATTAACATAAACAGAAACACAAAAATCATGATGTGCCAAAAGAAAAAAAGAAGAAGGAAAAAAAAAAAAAAGAATTATGGTTTGGAGACCTTTTCTTTGTATGGAAACACTAGATTCTAATTTAATTCAAAAAAACTAGTTTACTGCAGCCTGCCAAATCTCCTCCAAAAATTATTTCCTTACTGATTACAGAAGCAGACAATTGGTGCCCAAACAATCAAAGAAGGTTGTATTGTCAGCATGTTAATCATAGTGTTTCTTAGCAACCATATTTTATTTACAAGTAACAATACTTCTTCAGAAGCCTGTCACATTTAATGACAAGTAGCTGTGGGGGAAGGGCTGGAAAATGTATGTGCAGCTCACACCTTTGATGATAAGCAGTTTGTGAAGAGGACAGAGCAATGCTTTTGTTGATAAAAAGGCATTGATGGGAGTAGATAGAGAAACCTCTGAGAAGTGAAGCTGTGGGGCAAGGGCTTGCCCTGCTAGTCTTCTGCATCCACACAAGTTAGTGCTTTTGACCATTGAGTCCGCAGATATCTCTCCCTTAGCCTCCTCGGTACTGTGAATTTTTCAAAAATTCTCGAGATAGCCAAGGAGTTTTGGGATGACAACCTTTTTTCTTTGCCCATGGAGCTCCCAAAGTACCAGGCACTGCTCCCAGTGCTTTCTTCTCAGCAGCAACCAGGGTGACAGCTCTACGTCTCCCATGCCTTCACGTCATTGCCAGCGGCAACCATCAGTGCTCACATCTATCACCCCATTAAACATAAAAGTGTCTGGAAAAGCATTTGACTCTGAATCACTTTCCTTCTGCAGTTGTTAAACAGTGCCTGCTTTTCATCCTCATCTCAAATACCAATGATTTGGTGTGCTTTTAGAGATAGTTCCTAGATAGAAAATGCAATGGTCGGAGAGAGACAAAGAAATATAAAACATTTTGTTGCTCACTGTGAAAACAGCTGGCAGCAAAACTACATGGGATTGGACAGCAGAGGTACCAAAGAGCTCCCTTCAACTTTCTTTGTCTGTGATCAGCCATAGTGATCGGAAGGAGTGCATCATCCGGTAAAAGTCGCTGCTCCTGGGTAACTCTCAATGTTGGCACGCGCACACGCGTGTGCACAGACACACACACGCTTTTCTCCTTACTGTGGCTCTGAGTGCACTTCAATAATCATCTCGTGTTGATCTGTTACAATGTCCTGTTTCTATTCAAGACCATCACGAGATGCTTCAGACAAAGCTTTAAGAAAATATAAAAATAATCTTCTTTCATAAAGATCTCATCCAGATCCTTTGGAGTTAGAGTTAGCCTTAAATCCTTAAGCATGAGCTTGTATTTGTCTTCCAGAAACTTTGGTAGTATGAGCTTTCATTCTAGATATCCTTGTTATATATTAGATTTCCCAACACTTTTAATGTTTTTCTGTGTTCCAGGAGTTCCACACACAAATGCTGAGTTGCTGGCCCTTCCCTTCTTTTATCCATTTTGAAATAATCACCTTTACATTTCAACAAAATGTCTTCTTATTCCTCAGATATGAAGAACAAGAAGCAGGTTGAAGAGTCACATGACAGTATGTACGACTCATACATCTGTGGACTACCTCAGATACTTTACTTTGAAGATCTTATTTGTGATAGATATCGCAGAAGTACAGCCTGGACATCACCAGAGCAAGAGTCGTATAGACTGACCTGAACACTGGAGCTAAAGTGGAGTCCTAATAGCTCTTCTGATCACAAAAAACTTTGCAGACTTTCAGAAACAAACCACATGTAATAAACAAAAGTTTGGAAGAAGGGAAGACCAGGCTAATTTTTGGATGATATTTTGTTTTCTTAACTTGCCTTTTTTTTCAGATATTCTGTCCTTTCATGATAGACTAAAAATAGATGTAGGAATAAAATTTAGAGGTGGATCATAATAGATCATAACTCTGGGAACTCTGTTCCATCCTTAAAAGAATTTCCAAAATTACAAACTGCTAGTTCAAACCCACATGAAATCTTTCACGTTTAGGCCTGCGTTAATAAACACACTGCACATACTTTCAAGCTTTCAGCAACAACTGGAAGAAAGATATTCCGTGTAAAACATAAGCACTTGTACAACTGTCTGTGATCCCTTACCCTGCTTGAATCAGTAAGCCTTAACTACAAAAAAAAAAAAAATACGGTTACCAAAACAGTTCTGAGAGCTCACTCTTGCAAACCAATCCCTACGGAAAGATTTCAGAATTATGTCAGATCATCTGTTCCATTACCCAGAAGGGTGCGGCATCAGCAGTGAAGGGCAGGCAACAGCAGAAGATTTCTGAGGAACCTAAGAGATCTTCTTTAGCCTCAGTCTCATCATGACACCTCTCATCTGGGTAATAGGTGGTGGGGGCATGGTTGGACTAGATGATCCTTGAGGTCACTTCCAACCTTAATGATTCTATTCTATTCTATTCTATTCTATTCTATTCTATTCTATTCTATTCTATTCTATTCTATTCTGTCTCTTCACTCATTCCCCAGCCAACGCCTGGAGCCCTTTGTGGCTCCACATGGTGAAGCAGACGTCAATATGCACTGTACTCTGCCATCCACTGGGGAAAAAATGCCAAACCATAACTGTAGATCCCACCCATTCTGAAGAATGCAGTTAGGCAGCAGCCTCCGCAATCTGCTATATACAAAAAGTTCAGCTATGTCTGGCCCTCATACACACCACCAAAGACAAATAACAAGCCTGTTTCACCCTCTCCATCACAGAGCTAAGTAGAGACTAATTTGGAACAGAGTTGATTATCCAGCTGCCACATTCACCTTTAGAGGATCTTTCTGGCCTCAAGTGCTCCAGCACTGGACCTACAGTATTTATTCCAAAGCAATAACAACACCTGGCCGGGGTTAGTGTTTTCTCTCTAATAGTTTATTTGGCTGTGTCAATGGTATTGCTATGGTGAAATAACCAAATGAAAAAAAACAAGCCTCCATTTCAAAGCACTGATACTAAGTGCTATTGCCAATGAAATTCAAAAAAGCATATTGAACAAACCTGACTGTGGAATGTTTTAATAAAATTGAAAGCCTTGGGAAGCTTTGAAGTCTCCTAAGCATACAGCAAAATCAGTTATTTACTATTGCAGCATCAAAAGAAAGATCCACCAATACACTGTACAGACATCAGGAGGAAAGGCTGTCATGGTCTTTGTTTGCAGCTTGCTTGTTTTTCTTAAAATCTGTCCTAAAGGAAGATTCATGACTTTTTATGATATAGCACAGCCCTCATGTTTATTCCTAATATTTTTGCTTTGAAGATCACTTGGGAACAGGAGTTCTTACATCAACTGCAGCCACCAGTGAGGTTAGTATCTTCCTGTTTTTACAAAAAAAGTAGGAGCCACATGACCACAAATGACAAGCGGTCTAACAAATATTTTTCTGGCATTTCATTTTGTGTTGACTTTTTAAAATATCAGCTCAGATTTGAACATAAGCATCTGCTGTAACAAAAATAATTTATCCTTCTAAAGAACATTAAATCTTTCTGGAGAAGAATCTAAACTGCAGAAGTATCAAGTGTTTGAAGTTCACAGTAATTTCAGTACAAGTCACAGTCGTCCAGTCTTTGGGAAAGCCAGAACATGTATACAAGTGTCTGAATAAATGGTTTACCTCATTAACCATTGACCAACAACAAATGTAGAATCATAGAATCATTTATGTTGGAAAAGATCTTTAAGATCATCAAGTCTACCATTAACCTAGCACTGCCAATTCCAAACACTAAACCAAGGACCACGTCTACATGTGTTTTAAATAACTCCAGGGAGTCAACCACTTCCCTGGGTAAGCTGTTCCAATGATTGACAACCCTTTCAGTGAAGAAATTTTTCCTCATCAGTGCCAAGTACAGGGGGACAATGATCTCCCTGATCCTCCTGACCACACCATTCCTGACACAAGCCAGGATGCTGTTGGCTTTCTGTGCCACCTGGGCACACTGCTGACTCGTATTCATCCAACACCCCCAGGTTCTTCTCTGCTGGGCAGCTTTCCAGCCACTCTTCCCCAAGCCTGTAGCATTGCCTGGGGTTATTGTGATCCAAGTGCAGGACCCGTCACTGAGCCTTGCTGAACCTCATACAGTTGGCTTCAGCCCATCAGTCCAGCCTCCCCAGATCCCTCTGTAGAGACTTCCTACTCTGAAACAGATCAACACTCCCATCCAGCTTGGTGTTGTCTATATATTGTACTGGGTCTGGCTTAGCTGGAGTTAATTTCCCCGTAGCAGCCCTCACAGCGCTGTGCATTGGTAGCAGCAAGGTGCTGATAACACACCAGGGTTTTGGCTACTGCCGAGCAGTGCCGGCACACATCAAGTCTGTGTCTCCAACCCTTCTTCCACCCCCTCAGCAGTAGGCTGGGGGTAGGCAAGATCCTGGGAGGGGACACAGCCAGGGCAGCTGACCCAGACTGGCCAAAGGGATATTCCGTACCATATGACGTCTGCTCAGCAATGGGAAGCTGAGAGAGAGGGGGAGGAACGGGGGCATTCGTTTTTTTTTCAACGTTTTGTCTTCTGGGGCAACCACTATGCATTTTGAAGCCCTGTTTCCCAGGAAGTGGCCGGATATCGCCTGCTGATGGGAAGTAGAGAATAAACTTTTGTTTTTCCTTGCTTTGCTTCCGCACGCGGCCTTGCTTTTGCTAAATTAAAACTGCCTTTATCTAAACCCATGATTTTGGAGTTGTTTTTTCCATCTTATTTTTTTTCTCTCCCCTCTCTCCCCTGCTGAGGAGGGGAGTGATAGAGCGGCTTGGTGGGCACCTGGCATTTAGCCAAGGTTAAACCACTACATATATATAAAATACATTTTTTTTATTATTGTTATCACTTAGAAAGATTACTTATTGCTGCTATAGAGGAGTCAGTGCAACTGTCCTCATGCTGTCTGGACCTGTCAGAGACCCATGAGGGAGATGGAATGGTGTAGATAAGAACGCAGGGAACCAGCTCCTCATTATACCTTCTTTCCCTGTACCAGGCCTAGGCAGACCACAAAACTGCACAAACACAAAGGGTTTAGAAGGGACTTGAAGGGATTATCTAATTCATTCTTGCTATAACAAGAAACTATTGTAGCTGTCATATTCCCAAACTATCTTATTGCTGTTTGTTTAATGTTGTCTTTAGTACCTCTAATGATGAGCATTGTGCAACATTATTAAGAAACCACAATGCCTACCAATTCCTACAGTTAGAAAACCACTCCTAAAATTCAAAGAAACATCTCCTTCTGCAGCTTGAGCTATTATTTCTTGCCTTACTCTTCACGGCCATAGGAAACATTCTCTTTGCAGCTGTTTTACATATTCAGACACTGTCAAAACCTCTCCCCTCTCTATTATGTCTTCTAAGGTGACCAAAAACTCCATCCTTTGTAGATTCCCCGACTTTTCTCATAGCCTTCTTCTGTACTCCCCCCAGCTGGTTCACATCTTAAAAAACAAAACAATGTTGTGTAGAAGCATTATATTACAAATTTTATGGACTATGCTGCTGTTTATAAATCCCAATGCAATGTTTGACCTCTGTGCAGCAGCGTAATACTCTTAACTTACATTCAATTCGTGACCCACTGTCACCTCCAAATACTTCTTTGCAAGACTGTTACCTATCTTATCTCAGCTTTTCTCATATTTTCTCAACTGTTTATCCCTGCCTAAGTGCAGAACCATGCATTTATTTTAATTAAATTCTTTGTTGTTTTCGAGACTATTTCTCTGAATTGTTGTGATCATTTGAATTAATTCTTATCTTTCAATGTTTGCTGCATCTTTCAGATTCATTTCATTTGCAGATTTAATAAGCATATTCTAACAACCTGGTGTTGGATTATGGCAAACACATTGAATCTACTAAGCCTAGCATAGATCCTTGTGGAGCCCTGCTCAATTCATCTTAGCAGTTTGACAGTGAAGTGCCAGCAACTGCTCTGTACATATAATCCCCAGACACTTTTGTCCCCACTTTAAAATAATCCTGACTTGCTCATGTAATGTGAGACAATGTAAGAAGTTTGAACAAAGCCTAGCTATACGATGTCTATACCCCTAAGGCATGCTACTTCACATAAAAAGATTTTGGATTGATCTGATATGATTTAATCTTGACAAATGAGTTAACATTCACTGCATTTGCTGCCTACTCATTTACTACTTACTCATCTGGTGTTCTTTTAGGTCCCCTACAAAAAGACTGTTGGATATTTTGATCTAGTATGTCCCCACAAAAGGAGTTGGCCCATCATTCCACAATCTCTCCTTTTGCCTTTTTTTTTTTCAGTTAAGTTCCATATTTGTCCTTTTCTAGCCTTCCAGAACTTTATCCACCTCCACACATTCTTAAATGTACTGAGACTGACTGCTGAGATTGCTTCAGCCAGAGCTTTCACAAAACCAAGAAGGATTTCATCAGGGCTGGAGAATCAGAAATATCTAAGTGTACTCAAAGCAGGCCTTTATTTTTAATTCCTTGCTGTCATTGATATTAATTGTGATAGCTGTTTGAACATCATTGACTACATAACATGTGGCATAGTGGAGTAGTGATATAGTCCTTGTAGCCCTTTTTGGAGAGGCAACAGACTAACCAAGCTCCCCACAAAGCTTCTAAAGTCAGCACACAGACCTAGAAACAGTGCCTTGGCTCTTTCAATTTCCAAGGTGTCCAGATACACCCAAACCAGATTCCAATAATAATATCCAACTCACATAAGGTGTTTCCAGAAGTTTGAATTGTATTTTCCCTGCACTCTTCCTCCTGCTCAGAATATGGAATAACAAACATGCTTAGTTAGCCTTCTAGCTCATGTGGAAAAATTAAGTAGTGCTGAAGGCTTGTAACTCTAACTTTTCTAAGAATGTTGTTCAGTTTCCATGCAACAATGTTTTTTCTATCTTTGAAAATACAAAAAAAAATTACATACAAAAAAATCCACTATTAGATTTGTGATTTTCCATGTAATTTTCATTTGTGCATAAAAGTGATTATTTTTCAGAAGACTTCAGCTTCATTCATTGTGGAAGAGACAATACCTCCAAAAGCCATGCTAAATCTGGTGGTACTTAACTACTCACAGCTAAATATTGTGTACTGTATTTTTGAAAATGCAATGACTATATTCTGATCCCACCTACAGGAAGGGATTACACGGTCTTTGCACTCAAGTTTGACAAATACCCTCCACTGACATATGGGCAAAATTCCCATTAACTTTAATAAGGGTAAAGAACAAATGTTTTAAAAGACAAGGTATGACAGCAAGTGGGAAGGCAGAATAGTGTTCTTCAACTATATCCAGCTTCAAACTTTTGTATTATGAAAAAGACAGAAAATGCAGTGGGTTTATATCCTACTGATAAAGCCAAAGAACCCAGTATCATCACTTCCTAGCCCAGTCTAATAAGTCAACATATAATTCTACCGCTATGAATAAAGCCCTGTGGAATGTAGCCAAAAAAACCTGTAGGATCTCTGAAGAATGGCCTGAGATACATCTGAAAAGAAAGTATAAATACAACCAGACACAAACGTCTTAGGACTTAATAACGCACATGGATTCATCATCAAATACATAATTATATCAAAAGATTTAAAACACAGTACATCAATTATGTTATGCAGGTGCCTACATGCAGGAAAAGAATAAAAAAAATCATAACTTCATAACTTGCTCAGTTGCCTAAAGTAGAAAAAAACATTTATTTGTAACTTTAAGTGCAGCTGGGCAGGTATTTTGTGCAAAGGAGTTCTGAGTGACCTGCCAATTAACATGTTGGTCCAAGAAATGGGGGAGCTCAGATTAGTCACATCTCTGCTCCCACCATAAGCAGATGCTTTAACCAAAGGTGACAGGATGTCCTGAGCAGGTACATGCTCTTGCTCTTCTCCTGCAGGACTTCTCTGTAGCTGACAAGGCAAAACGTGTGGTGTTGGAGGGAGAGCAGGCAATGGGTCTGACTCCAACCCAGCAGTGGTTAAACTTGGCTAAGAAAGGACAGATCTAGTATTCAGGTGCCACATTCCTGACTTACAGCTCTGTTTTTATAACTATATACAGTGCAGTATGCTCATTCCAGACATTCACCTCCCTTTACTGGATTTCATTGGTTGCCTTAAGTGTCCCAGTGCTGCCTTTGCTAGGTGTCCCTATCTTAGTTTCCTAGCATCTTCCCATTTAACCCATAAGGTGCAACATCTGCCTTAGAGGGGAAAAAAAGTAACCAGGGTGAAGGCACAGGGTCAAGCACTGTCCTGTGACCGTTCAGACATGTCAAGTCAGTCCTGACCCTGATATGGCCTTTGCCAACCCATCATGACCTCAGCAATTCACTGAGGAGATATCCCAGCCCAAGGATGGCGCAAATAAGAATTTCAAAAGAAGAAATCTTGTTATATAACTGGAAAGGAATGTGTTTAACTGAGCTTTAAACTGTGCTTATCTGAGTGAAATAATCTTCCTCATGGCATCATGGACAGAGTATGGCCTCTACCCTGGTCCCCAGTATAACCTGAGGGGACTGTCACTCTGAGCATCGTCATGTCTAACCCACCTCTTCATCCCAGCCCTAAACATTTGGCTGGATTTCTACGAAGCAGTGCTTAACACCTTGTATACATACCCATTGAAAATTCAGAATTTCCCGTGACAATGTAACAAAACTACAAAAAATGTACCATAAAAACCCATTGTGCTTTTCTTCATTGGAAACATGCAATTAATTCTTCTGGCAAAAGAAGGGGGTGGGGGAAACTTGTCGAATTTGCTTTCTTGCTGTCTCTCATTGCTGTCAAACAGATTTTATATCAGGAAGAAATCTCTTCATTCTTTTCTGTTCGTGATGTAGAATAATGGGGGGGTTTCTTTACACTCTACAGTGGTGGTCCAGACTAGATAATCTTTAAGGTCCCTTCCAACGCAAATCATTCTGTGATTCTATGATAACTGAAATTATATGAAAAGGTCATTCCATGTATGACAGTACATCAGGAAGACATGCTAGTGGCTGGCAAAAAAATTGAAAATCACATATACAGAAAACTTTTATGGAATACGCACAGGTATTTACTTTGGCTGCAGAAACACTTTTTCATACCTTGCATTTTCCACATCTGATCCTCATCCTTTCAGCAGAATCAGTAGCTCAGGAATGACATTTGTAAAGTTCCAAAGCAGAGTAAGTATCTATTCAATACCATCAAAGGAACTGATAAAGAATTGGGAACTTCAGGACTTTTTAAAAAATGGTTTTACTTGCTTTTTGCTTATCTGTTTTTTTTCTAATTAAGATTTTATTGAGTTTTCCATAATGGAAGACTACAACCAATCAGCAAAAGTATATCATATGAATTTTACTTTCGTAATTTACTTGAGCCAATTCATTTCTTTTTCTAATGGGCCAAGTAGCTATAACTTCAGGTGCAGTCAATCACATCTTTGGGAACATTAAACAGAGGAAACAAGATATGAGAATAAATTAGATAAAAATCCTAAACAAAAACTGAAGAGAAAGCCCAATCCAGTTTACCAGGAAAATCTGATGTGTTACATACATGACAATTTGAAACATTAGAAAAATTCATGAGTCAGCCGTTTGGGGAATCATACCACAAATCTAATGAGTTTATTCTCACATGAGACTCCATGAAAAAGAAATTGGTCTGTGAAAGCACTTCCAGAAAACCAAATGTACTTTACAACACTTGCAGCCAACCCACCAGCTCTCCCCGAGAGGAATTAGGAATGGCCATTCCAGAGGTAAAGGCTGATTGGCATGCTGGTCAGGTAGCCCAGTGCCTCCCCATCACCTACCCCAGTGGAGAACACCCACAGCCTGCGATCGCTTCGCCATTGAGACAGCTTCCCTGCAACACCTGCAGAACCCGCACAGATGTCCACCCCAACACTGCACAGGCTGGGCCAGCTTGGGTTAGCATATTTCTGCACATTCAGGGGCGTGAATTCACTCAAATGATTGCATTCTCACATCCACAGCTGCTGTCACTGCAACTAAGCTTTTGCATATAAAAGTATATGAAAGGGGATGTTCAAGCACATGTTTTAGAATGAGGCTTTCTTGACTAAAAACAAGATGTCAATAGAAACTGGGAATGAGATGGCAGCCTGCCCCAGGGCCAGCACAGGAGCTCGGAGATGTTGCTTTCTCTGTGTACAATAAATTAGTCGTCTCAGCCCAAGTCTCAGTGTATCTGAGTGGGAATTATCTGACCAAATGTCTAGACTCATCCCTTTCTTATCAGTGAAAGGGAATAGGATGCAGTTCACTTCACATGTCTGCTTTAATATGAGATGAATTGCAACTTTGAGAGTGTTTATTATTTTCTACCACTATAAAGAGATCTTAAGGGAACTAAATCAGATGTACATATCACCACCAAGCACTTAAAGGTAGCTGAGAGGAATCCATGCTGTATGTCCACATCAAAAAAAGCACTGCAACTTATGACAGTTAGAGAGAGGGGGTTTTGGTGATCCTGACAAGGAGCCACTCTTCATTATTCTTTCCTTAGAAGAAAGAGAGCTCTGTGAAGAAGTTTGCAGTGGTGACCACTGAGCATCAGGCCATACTCACAGGTTGCTTGTATAGTTTTCAATTTAACATCTTTCACGGGAAAATATTTTTTATATATACGTGTGTAAAAAATATTAACTATAATAAAATTAATAATAATGAAAAATAAATTAAGATATTCCTTGATCTAAAATTAAATTTAGAAACCTGCATTTGGAGAATATTTACTATTTTCTGGAATGCACAAGGATTTAGATTTGACTGAAGATGAACAATAACAAAGCAAAATAAAGGCTTTAATTAATCACCGAGTGCTTGTCATTCTGACAACTAAGGAATCGGGAAGCCGCAAAGAACCAAAGTGAAACAACATCAATCATCCAGCTACAATAAATAATTTAATAAAAAAATCACTGGGTAACTACAAGGTCTAGGGAGGCAAAAAAAAATATATATAAAAGAAAAGCAGGAACATCAGGCTGTGTACAGCTGACCTTATTTACATTAATATCACATAACTCTGGCAATCTGCACCACATCCTTTGCCATGCAAAATAAAACGCCATATTCATTCACTTAGGAGATGAACGTCACAGCTTTACAGAAGGCAGAATAGGACAGGTTTGCAATGACATTAATATATTATTTTATCATGTTTTGTATGAAGTTAATCACTCTCATCAGCAAACAGAGAGAAAAAACCCGAATAATTTAGTTGCCATCACGCAGCATCACAGGCAGGTCCAGCACCCCGCTTGGTGCCTGTCTCACAGAACCTGCAATCAACCAAAGCCAACAACGGGGAGCACAGACGAAATTAAGAGTTAACAAATGCCGAGCGATGAACACAGTGAGGAACAAGGCTGCATCACCAGCAGTGACTCACACTAGATAGTTTTCTGAAAACTTCAGCTCGTTGTAGAGCAGTGGTCAGAATGATAAACAGACCGTTAAAAATTAGCAACATAAGGCGGAGGATGAAATGGAAAACATTATGCTGCTGTAGAAACCCACTGTGTGGGTAAGAAACCTTTCCATAAGCAGCTATAGCAGGGCACCGTTAGGACAGCACCGGGGCGGCTGAGTCTCCAGTCTGGCACAGTGGAGCAGTTCTTGTGTTTTTGTGTTCCGTGAGATTTATTTGGACAGAATGTGGGCTTAAAGAGAGAGTAAACTGCATATGTTTTATTTCATATCTAAGGGCTTATGGGAAATGATTATGCCATGATGGAAATTTGAATGAAAAAGCTGGGTAATGTTCCTTTCCCTCTTTTCACTAGACTAAAAAATAATAATAATTTTGTTTTCTCTCTCCCAGAAGAGGGACACACATTACGACTTCCTCTCTCTTCTCCTTATGGAGCAAAGGGTATCAAATCTAACCATGCAGAGAAAAAGTCCCATCACTTTTCCAAACCACCAGAGGACAAGGACACCACCAGCAACACTGCAGCAAGGCAGTGGAGTGGCAGGACAAACTCCCATCCAGTGGCTGTACGGAGTGCTAGGAACATCCTGATACATAGGGGTTTTTTCCTTCATGAGGAGGTTTCACAGTAAAATGCTGAAATCATCCAAAAGTACGGTGTGCTGCAATCCTGCAGTGAGCTAGTAGCTTTTCCACAAGAGCTCTTCTCTCAGAGTTCAAACGCTCGGTTACCAGTGAGCTTTCAGCAGGCTGCAACATCTGCTGCTCTCAGTTTTCCACTCCAAGTCTGCAGGTGAACTGGCATCTGGTCTGGTGTGGTAGACAGGAGGGGATGGCTGTGAAGGAGGAGTCCTTCTACCCCAGCTGGTTTCTCCAGGGGTGGTGTCAGCAGGGTCCTCACACCTGCAGAGACCTTTCTGAAATTACTGTTATGCACCCCCTCGTAAATTGAAGCCTTCTAATCTAGCCTAGTCTCTTCATTTGCGATTTTTCCACTTCAACCTACAGTCCCGTTTTGTTTAAACGCGGCGTGTGATGCAACACGCCTCCCAGCTTTCCTGGGGATTGCCAGGAGCTGGCCCATGATGGCGCTTGGCAAGGTGGGGTCTGCAGAGCCAGCAGGGAGCAGAGCACATACCCCTTAACAACATGCTTTAACTTTTGGTCAGCCCTGAGCTGGCCAGGCAGCTGGACTAGATGACCTTCCAACTGCAATATTCTATTCTATTCTATTCTATTCTATTCTATTCTATTCTATTCTATTCTATTCTATTCTATTCTATTCTATTCTATTCTATTCCATTCCATTC
>VWZZ01005913.1:169371-240732 GCA_013399095.1 Psophia crepitans | reverse complement strand
TTCCCTTCCATTCCATTCCACTCTACTCTACTCTACTCTACTCTACTCTACTCTAAATACCCCGAACCATGTGAGGGACAGAACAGACCAGGAGGCAGAGGCAGGGAGGGAGCCGTGGGTGCCAGCACCACAGCTGAGCGATGCAGAGAGAGACGAAGGCACCGGCATGGTGCTGGGGAGGGATGGGGACCCGGAAGGGATGTCATTGCTGCTGGCAGAAATCACAGGCGGACACAATAAAATGCCATGTTAAAAAAGATTTTCTAGGCTAATTGTAGTTTCCTTTCTGCTAATTACACCTCCTCAGATTGCAGGGTGCAGCACCCCTGCCTGCCACCCCAGCAGCTCTCAGGCATCCCTCACTCTGTGATGCACTGAGCATGCTGCACAGATTCACTTGTTTGGCCGTCTGCTCGTACATCAAGTCCTGAGGTCCATTAATCATTTTAACCACTCTTCACTCTGCAAAATAACATAATAGACTCCTAAAAATGAGAGATGAAAAAGGCCAGCAAAACCATCCAGTCCCTCCCCCTGCCAGCTTGGGACTCTTCCCAGGGAATATTTCCCCAGCATATTTTTCTTACCTATTTTTCGACGTCTCGAGTTTAGGCCAACAATTCTTCTGCCAGTTCTTCCACTTTGCTAGTGATGGGATGACAGATAATAGATTTTGTTTCTGAAACCTCTCCACTTTCTTCAGGAGGACTTTTTGTGATAATCCTGTCAGGATTTATTTCAAGCTTCTTTTCAAGGGGTGGCAGTGGTGAACAGTAAGTCGCCACCTTAAACACACAATGCTTCAGCAGTTGAGGTGCCTCACATGAGCTTCCAGCTGCCCTCTGTGCTGTGTGGGACGAGTAAGACTTCAGGGTAAGCAGCTATTTCTTTTCCTCACCATACTAACCCGGGGCTCTTCCAAAGCAGAGATGCTGATTTAACTGTTGCCTAAATATGACAAATTATGTGTAGATAATTTTCTGATATACCCATCTATCTGCCTAAGTATGGTGAGACCATGGAAGGGAAGTAACGTGATAGATCTGAAAGGTATTGAAAGGTATGCCTGCTGTTTCACACATATCCCTATTGTCTTAAAAGTTGGTAGGACCAAACCACAACCTCAGTTCTCCACCCTTTTTTTTGTGTATTTATTGCCTGGTTAATGAAATTATCATAACATTCACATGGCTGTGAGCACAGTTACATACACAGAACACTATTAAAAGAACCCTTTTTTTACCTCACTGCGGCATGCGAAAATAGTAGCTACTTAACAACAATTCCTATTCCAGAAAAAAAAAGATTGGATTTAGGAGAAATACGGCTCTTCGGTGATGTTAATAGTAAAATGGTCTGTAATCCTAAAGACTGGTTTTTTCAGATTAGTGTAATAGGTTTAGGTACCTTATCCTTCTTGAGTCTCAGGAATAGCTGCATCTAACACCTAATAGTTACCCAAAACAGGTCTTGCACTCCATGGCAAGGGCACATGTGCTTCGGCCTTCTCAGAAGACGGTACAGAGCACTTTCCAGCTCCTTCACTAGCTTCTCCCCACATCATCGTGACATGGTTTTTTCACTTTATGAATGGGACAACCAAGATGAAGCTACTTGAACAGAAAGCAGAGACACAGCAGTCTCATGTCCCGTACAAAGGAGTGGATTTCACAAAACACTTAAGAAACAAGTGTGCACTCAACATTTATCATGAATAACTGTACCCCTCCATATTCAAACTTTTTATTGAAAATACAGCAAAAATCATAGAAATTTTTTGGAGCAGCCGGTATGGTTCACAAACTAGTTCAGGAGTTACTGCTCATGACCAATGACAGCACTTTACTAACAAATCCTAGCTTTAACTTCTTCCAGTTTGGCCCATCTTGAGCTCACTCTACCTCACCATGTACTCTAATTGCAAGAAGTTTGAGTCCAAGAAAAATGTTTGCTTTTCATCATTTTTAATTTTACCTTATTTCAGGAGATGTTTGTGTGTGGTTTATTTTTAAAAAAGCTATCTAATAAATATTTGAATAAATTACATATAATTGTATGGTAACATTTAATTATTAATTGTACTATATATGACAGTTATTATAAAACTGCAGTATTATAAATGATAAAAGCTAGAAGTAAGTTTATGTCCTTAAAAATATCCTACTGAATATTTTCCAGCAAAGGCTTTCAATACATCATCAGCTGCTAGTCTAAGTGCATTTTAACATTTAAAGACCCCTTCAAAACCCAGATAACCGAGGAAACTGCATTTGAGATAAACATTCACTATCTGCTTTCCTGCCTGGTATAAATCTTAATATCCCAGAAATATCTTTCACTGTAAATGTGTAAACAACAGACCACCACAATAATGTAAGTAAGACAAAAGAGTCAAACTTGGATGCCTTAAGTTTAATATCAGCATCCACGTTTAAGTAAATGGACCATAATGCTCAGAGGTACCGAACGACTGCAGCTCCTACTGCCTGCTATCAGCAGAGAGAGAGAGGCAAGGACAGGAATCAAAGGGGAGAAAGAAAAGACAGGTATATGAGGTTGCCAGAGGGAGGTTAGATTTATGAACACAGTTATTACAGTATAGTAAATAAGGCCCTACTGTGTGATTTTGTGTCTGTACAATCTAGTTGTCCTCTTTTAAAATGAGCTAAATATAGAGTAAATGTACCAGCAAAGAGAAAATGAATTGATAGGCAAATAAGCACAGCAGTAGCTAGCAAGAAATGTAAAAAATAAAACTCTTTAAGAGCTCTTGAAAACATATTGCTATTTTTTTTCTTACTCTGAAGCCTGCCTGGGAACCACTTGCCCAGCTCACCAGGGATCAGAAGGGAAGAGCTGCAAAGGGGATCATGAAATTTGTGTCAGCTCAGGATCAGCACGAGCATTTCATGAATTGTAACCCAGCAGAGGTCTGACTTCAGCCCAGCCTCACGCTTGTGTTCAGTGAGCTGCAACCTGGGCTTGCCTTCTGTAACCCCAGGCACGCGGATGGCTTCGGAGTACATTGCGGTGTGAAATGACCTGAGTACACACAACACAAATCAGAGGGAGAAGGACTCCTGCAGCTCTACGCCAGGGCTTAGCCAGCAGTGGCAATAGAATAGAATAAAATAGAATAGAATAGAATCATTAAGGTTGGAAGTGACCTCAAGGATCATCTAGTCCAACCATCCCCCCCCACCTATTACCCACTAAACCACGTCCCTAAGTACCACATCTAACCTTTCCTTAAACACCCTCAGGGATGGTGACTCCACCACCTCCCTGGGCAACCCGTTCCAATGCCCAGGTGGCAATGGCAAGGAGCTGACTTGCAATACATTTCTTTATTTTCATTTATTTTATCACGTTTCCTCTGCTCACCTACCAAAGCGGATGCAGCTTTCATCAGTCAAACAGCCTTTCCTCTCATCTTGCCGAAGGATGCTGGAGCAGAAACCCGGAGCGCCCATGTCACCGGCTTATAGTTAGCTCCCATCGCCGGGTCGGCCAGCAGGATTTCGGTTCAGTGCCTAGTAGGGAAAGGAGTTCAGGTGTCAAGCCACTCAGCCTCCCCAAAGTCTCGGAGGTCTTTGGGCTGAAGTAGTGATGAAGTTTAACACAGATGGTAAGAGCTAGGTATTGCCTGTAAATCCTTATTACTCTGCTCACTTCTCAGGACCTGTATTGCCTCCCAGCAGTTGTATAACTTATCCATTGCATCACTTACAAAGTAAAACAGAAATATCTGAGTTATTTGTGCTCAGATGCTGCTGGCAAGAAAAGAGAGCACTTATTTAAAAATCTTTGAAAATCCCAGAATAAAAATTTCTCCCATCTCATCCACAAAAAAATATGATTTTCAAACTGCAGATAAAATGCAATAAAAATTCACATTCACACCTCAATTCTTAACTTCTTCCAAATCTGGACTCAGGCTTTCCAAGCCAAATACAACTCTGAGTGCTAGGGATAATTGTCCACATTATACCAGTATTAATCAACTGTGATAACAGACTAACATCAGCCTTCCTCTAGGGAGTGTGTTTGCTAGGACTCTATAAAGCAGTCTCAATTTCCACCTCTTGAGTTAAAAAGCCCTCAAGTTCCTCAGTTCCTCCAGCTATAAATCTGGAACCAGAAGAGCTCCTTTTCAGCTTTCATTAATAATATGAAGATGCATTTCTTTTCTTATTCATGCAGTGATTCCTTGCCACCCATATCAGCTGTTAGTACAAATGACAATGGCAACATGTCACCACAATTTAGAAAGGTAGAGATCACAGTTCTCCTGAGATGAAATTCACTGCTATGAAAGCCCTTCAGCCATCAATAAGAGAGAAAGAAAACAGTGAGATTCTGTAATTATAGTCAGAAAATCAAAGAGCAGCGCCTTTTACAAATCAATGCCACATAACCCGTCAAGAGTTGTTTGCGTATAATCCTGTTCTTCCCAAGCCCACAGAGGTTCAAGGGAAATACATCAGTGCAGTAGGATCTCTTCTGCAGTACACCTAATGCTGATGACTCTCAAAGTGTACCTGTGAAAACACATTGCATTACCATAAGGTAAACAAAATGTAATTGCTCCGGCCAATTACAGCATCATGCAACACCACAACATTTCATTTTTATCCTTCTTATTAGGGCTCTTTCCAAAAGACTCCCTCTCACCTTCAGTCTTCCAGCCCAGTCCCTATTATTATTATTTATGAATCGTACTGCAGTAGCAGAGATGCAGGACAATATCCAAATTATTCCTGTTCTTAATTATGAATGTGTGTCACTTTTGCCAGTAAGAAAGGTATTTGTGTAACTAGCGTCTGGAACCAGGAATTGCCACTCAGGCTTATAATGAACTTAATGCTGTAAGACACCAGAAAGAGAGCCGCAGTCTAACAGCTCTTTGAAGCAGCCCAGGCATACACAGTATGTGCAGGTCACAAGATACATGAGAAAGGTCAATGAAAGTAGGGCACCTTGTTCTCAGATTGATGGGCCTTCAAGGAGCTGTGGACATCAGCAAGGATCACTGTGCTGTCTGTAAGCTGCACACAGAGGTTTACCTTCAAAGTGGGGGCATTTCAGGACCTTCCCCTTGCTGATTTTTTTCCTCCTTGTACTTTCCTGAGTCCTTGATGAGTGACAAACAAGACCACTGCTGCTACTTTCAAGGTACACATGGAGAAGCCCCAACGCCTGAAGCACTTTTATTATAATGCAATCAAAGTTGAGGACGAGAGGATGTACGTTGGTATGCCAGGTCAGCACTTTAGTGAGCACACTGACTTTTTACAGGGGACAAACAGGATGATAAGGGTATATCAGGACTTCAGAACTTCAATGTCAGGGCTCCCAAATTTCCACTTGTATAACAGGTGGTGATAGTATCACCACTGACCTAAGGCAAAGCTTTCTGTTAGAAAGCAATATAGTAAATATAAAACTCTCACTAAGTGATATCAAAAGAAGGCTTTATTTCTACAAGACCTGGATAAACAGACAAACATCCTTAGAATTACAATAAAGATATGCAAAGGCACAAATTACAGCAATGGAAATTCTGATTATACATTAATTTTTTCACCATGGTAGAATCAAACACTGGAACAGGTCTTCCAGAAAGGCTGCAAAACTCTCATCTTTGTAGACAGTTGAAGCTCAGACACAACCCTGAGCAACCTGATCTAAAGCTAGATCTGCTCTGAGAAGGTGGGTGAGACCACAGCATTTACAGAGCTCCCTTCCAACCTACATTACGCTACAATCCCAAAGACCAGTTGTAAAAATTTATCATGGAAACATTTTCCAGCATGACTCTGATCCACCACTGTGAGCCCATTACAGAAAGGTCAGGTGCAGGTGTCCAGCCACAGAAAGTGCCCCATGTCTTTGACTTCCAGGAAGGTCCCAGCCCAGCCACCCAGGTACTGCTAGCCAGGCTAACACCATTGACTGTAGGAAGTCCAACGCACAAACATCAGCTTTACACAGGTGTCTGAGCCACTTCCTGCAAACTGTGGCCCAAAAATAGGAGCAGAAGAATAATCTGAAACAGACAAATTATTTGAACTGCATGAAGGCCTTGTGGCGACATTCTTAATCCTATTTTCCATGTGGGCTGCCTAACCTCGAAATTGCTAGCAACAGATCACAGAATCACAGAATCGTAGAGGTTGGAAGGGACCTCGATGACAGTGTTGTCATCCGTATTTTGAGCAGGGATGAGACAGGGAGTGGATAAGCTCAGATATCACTTACAGGTTAATTTCTGCTTTTGGTAAGCTGAGAGGGATAACTCTTCCCCTGTATGTTTTGGCACAGCCCCTCAAAGGCTCGTCTGTGTCTTAGGTGCAGATAGAGACCTAACTCACCCAGGCAGCGGGAGTCAGTCACCTCATCCTTAGGAACCATGTGCTTGCTTTGTGGCAACTTTACTGGCACTCTGAATCCCAAAAGGCTTGTAAAACAAGTAATACTAAAACCTTTACCATGCACATTCAGGGAAAAAAAATGGGGAAAATATTTTTTTAAAAAAAACCGGCTTGAGCATATAGATATAAGTAGGAGCAACAGCAAGAAATTAAACAAAGGGAAAAATAGGTTGAATATCACAGAAAATTCAATAGTGAGAACTACTAGAGTGTGGCACAGCCTCCCATGGACATTATCTACTGCTTCCAATACTTAAAACTAGATTGGACAAAGTAATATAATCCAGGGAACAGTCCTGCACTAGAAAAGAAACAGACTGCTTTGTTTGCAACGACTTTTCCGTGTCTAATTTTGGTGGTTATAGGACACCATTATGTATGACTCAGGATCCCTTTTAAAGTTGAAAAATATCTGTCATTGGCTCTTTGTAAACTTATTCGTTCATTCTGTTGTTCACCTGAAGCTTTCTGAAAGCATTAACTCCCCAAGCCAAAGCACCCAGTTTACATTTACAGGTTTGACATTTCAATAACCATCTGCAAATATTAGTTATTTCACATGCTGCTTCTCTCCATTTGATAATAAGTAAGAATAATTCCTTTAAAAACATTGAAGATATGTATTTTAGTGTTGCATTATGTAGCAAAAAAGTAGGGAGGGTGAGAAAATGACCTTTAGTGACAGGTAATTCACTGGCTACTTGCCTGGAATTCTCATGCTACGTTTGATAATGTTCATTTTAAAGTCACAGTAATCTGCACATCTTTTTCCTGGGAAAGTTGAGTTTAAACACGAGAGGTGAGGAGAGGTATTCAATTTTTTTATGACATTAAAAAATAAGTACAATGATGTTTAGAAAAAATAAACAGCCTTGGAAGTTTGAGCATCTGAATATTTTAGTGTGTTATTTCGTAAGTTATGTAACATTTTAATGTTGACTTAGTGTTTCTTTCTTTTCTTCACCCTGCCTCTCTCTCCCCCCTCCAAATGGAGTAACAATTCAATAGAATTTAAAGACCTTTTATTATGCTGTAAGAATGGCATGCTGAAGAGGAACAGATTTCCTTGACAATCACAGCTCCACAAAGGAAGCTTTCACAAGTAACACAGAAAAAGTGGAAATTTTTCCACACAGGGAAACAGAAACACCTTTTAATGGCTCCCTGAGCCTGCTTTGGTTTGCATCAGCACCACCCCTGAGCCAGATATACAGGCAACAGCACTGTCCACCCTTTCCTTACCCCGCTGAACGAACCTTATTGATGACGGGAGCTGGAAGATGGCTGTACCAACCATCCAAGCATTCCCTGCAGAAGCTGGATGACCACAAAGCAGGTCAGGCCAGAGTATTCCTGCATCTCTCTGAAGCTACTCCCTGCTGCCAAAATGACCTCGTGGAGCTGTCATACATAAGGCAGGACAGACCTTAAGATGCTACAAGCTCCAAAGATCAAAGCAAATCCTGGTGTCTCCAGAAGAAGAAATTAGTAAAGAGAGGATAAAGAAACTGCTTTTGCTCCTCTTTCAGTGACTAAACCCACTCTGGCATAAAGGATGAGTTTAGCTGTAAATATCGTATCATTCCTATTACTAGGACGGGAACAGAAGAAAATTTCCTTCCGCTAGCCTGGAAACATGTAATGCTGTTCTGTCTCACTTAGAGTTTCTACGTCTCCTTCCAGTTCTCTTTTTTTCTGTTCAACTGCCAGGCAGAGAGAGAAAGATCACTAATGAACCACAGCTTCTGTTCAGGTCATTAGCTGTACCAGAGAGAAAGTTAATGAACCCTAGTATATAAAGACAAAATCAGGTTTTCTTTAATAGTTTCCATACCAAGAGCATCATTTTCTGTTAGTGTAATCCCTGGATGATTTAGTTTGAGTCTCTTTTTTTTTTTTTTTTTTTGCTCCAGCCTAGTTTTGGAGGAACGGCGCGACAGAGAACATCTGGTCATTAAGTGCATACAGATGATGTTCAGATGCTGTGGAGGAAACGCCAGAGGTAGCCGGAGAGGGAGGGGAAGGTTAACCACCTTGTACAAGAAAGTCTTTGGGGAATTTAATAATAAAAAGTGGCAACTTGCTGAAGCATTGTCCCACAGACTAATTTCAACAGCAACAACAAAAAAATTATGTAGCTGCTGAGCCCCTGCTCACTGTGACCTTCTCTTTTCCTTTTACAAGGAAAAGACCTTCTCTTTTCCCTTTACAAGTGGGTCTTCCCCCACTTGTAAATATTCAAAGACTTGTGTATTCTTATGCTTCATCTGAGTGAGTTAAAGGCTTAATGTACTTATCTCTCATAGTAGCCCACAGGGATAAGAAAGTGCTATTTCTATTCTATGGGGATACTTAAGTTTTCCAAGCAAATTATGGTCAGGAAGGATGTATGTTGTCCTAGATCTCCAGCATCTTAAACAGAGGAATGGCCCTTCTCTTCACAGCAACATCAGAACCAAAAGAGTGTATGACATCTCAGAAGGACACTTTCCTAGAAATGTTTTGCTTTCAATAGAAATGTACTTGAAAATTTACACAAGTCAAAGTTGTGGTGGTAAGGCAATGAAAGAGAAGCAAGAACACCTATGAAGGTCCTATGGAACCATGTATACACCAAAATCAAAGCCTAGGAATTTGGTTTTGAGCCAAACCAATGGGCCAGGAAGGTCCTCCCAGGTTCAGTAAGTCTCTTCCCTTGTGGTCTGAAGTAACTGTACCAACAAAACCCTTTTGGTAAGTTTTATCTGACAGTTCTTGTACCCAGCAGTCCTACTGGGATGCCATCTGGACTGCTACCCACTTCACAGCTACAAACCCTATGTTATTTTTTAGATTTATTCATGAATCAGTTTGTGTAATTTACATCCCACACTACAACCAGACAGAGTGTATGAGGAAAGGAGGCATCATATAATGTAAGAGATGTGTTTTGATATTGTATTCTGCTTCCATTTAAATTTTCAGGTTCTTCTGTGTTCTATTTCCAGGGAATACCTTCCTACATCCCAGTTTTGAGGCCAATAGAAGACAACAGCAAGGTTCACATACAAATGAAACTTTCTCAATCTTTCGAACAGATGCTGATCGTAAAGAAAGTTACTCCACAGCAACCTCTCACCAGAAACAGATATGTTGCCCATCTCAGTGAATATTAAGCACACTGTCGAAAAATCCTAATCTCCTGTTGTCTGTGTGTTGTGTTAAAATCTATCAACACGGAGCACTGGATTGCATCCAGTTTTGTATCAAACGCGGAACCAGATTTACTGTTCTAGCCTGAATATTTGTGCTAGAGAAATGGATGCAGCCCATCAAACATAAAAGCTGCATCCCTCCCCATTTTCCCTCATTAGCGAGTAGCAATAAATTATGGTGAAAGAATCAGTGTGTTTCCCAACTTATTCCAGCCCTGAAATGCCTAACTTGTAGGCCAACCAAGAATGTGGTTTTCTTTTCTCCTCCTTTTCCCAATCATTTCCTCCTTAGCTACTCTTGATAATAACGAGCAAAGAGATCAGCAAAGACTTGGAAAAGCCTAGCTGATGGTGTTTGCACGCAAGCATCGTTCCACTGGCATTAGTTTTTCATCAGTATTTCTCTAGAGTAGCTAAGCATGGTATTTTTATCCAAAGGCAATTTACTGGTATAGCAAAAGTACAGCAGACAATGCATTCCTACTCTATTATGCATGAACACCCGGTACATACTCAACTTTCCTCTCTATCTTATTTATCGCACTGTCATTAAACCCATGGCACTATTACTGTTTTCTAATACACGTCACAATAATGTGTTCTTATCAGGTCTCCTCTCTCATCTACTCATCTAATAATATACCACCTCCACATTGTGGTGATTTTAACACAAACAAACAAAAAAAAGGTTCAGGCAGAATACACTCAGGAAAATAATGTTCATGTTTCAGCATAAACAAAAGCTTTCCTTTTTTTCAAGTCAACTTAATGGTTCAGCACTGCTGACAGAATCATTCAGTGATGCCCAAGCAAGTTGCAACCTAATTAAAACTCATGGTTACAGAGGCCTGGTTGGCAAGTATTTGTGAATATTTATGGGTTATTAGCAAGAACCGCTGTGCTGAATCACGTGAAAATCCATTTTGAGTCACAAGAAAGCAGGTTACGTTTAGAGTAGGTCTCTGGGAGCAGTATCCCCAGGTTCTGTCTGACCTAGTACACTGAAAGGGCCAGCGAGTTGCCCAGGACACCAAACCCCAACTGACGAGAAGGTGAAACTGGCAGGTTGGTCCCTGGTGGTGGCTTTGGCTCAGGCCAGCAAACAACCTCCCAAACAGAGCCTGGTACACATGGAACGAACCATTCCAAATGTGCAGTCCAGATGCAAACCCTGCTATTTGAGAGGGAGAGCAAACTTAATAGCACTTCCACCCGTTTGGCCTCTGCACCCGAGAACAGTCCCAGACATGTTTAATTTATTAGTATAAACAGTGCCTGGTAGTCTCCAGCTTCACTCTTGTCAGATAAGATGGTGGTTGTCAGATTTGCCTGAATTTGCTTCCTTCAAAACATTACTTAGTGTCAGGGCTGCACAACAACCAAAATTGTATCAGGCATCTGAAGACAAAAGGGACACGGGGTTCTGGTGATGTGTTTAAACAGGGCTCACCACACCGCTTTATCATTTTATCATTTGTCAGTGCGGAAGAGGAAGCATGTGAAAAATCATTAGAATGAGCAAGGAGGATGAATAAATTAAGTAAATTAGCATGAACAAGGCAGCTCATAATCCAATTGGAGAAGGTGATTATATATCACACTCAGCTAAGGAGAAAACACAGGCAGGAAAGACCTGTTGTGGAAACACAAACTCCTGTGCTTAGAAGAAAATTGTGGGCAGAAAAATGAATTCAGAACAGCATTTTATTAGCAGAATTTGCCTCAACTAAACTCTAATAGATCTAATCAGCGCAGGAGATGAGGACAGGCACCATGTTGTTATTTTACAGGACGGCAAAGGCACTGTAAACTAGGGGAGTGATTGAATATTTTTCACCTTGTTAAGCCCCTTAACAAGCTAGCTGATTATGTACTGTACCTTGAAAAAGCAGAAGACAGGGAAACAGTCTAGTAGGAGGAAAAAAACTAGTGGTAGTTGTATTAACTTCAGCAGTTGTTTGCAGGTATAAGTGCCAACTCTGACTGCTTTTCAAACGTGAACTGTGGTTTTAGTTACAGAAGTGACACCACATTAAACTTTTGAGCTACCAGATGAATCATTTCTCTAGAGCAATATATTATACCAATCAAAATGGGAATTTCAACTCAGAATGTGGCTTTTCAACACCTATCTAACACCAGTTTGGTTCTCTACTTGTCCTTCATTTTTTCCAAAAGTTACAGTTATTTCAGCATTTCAGTATTACTTGAACAGCCCTGATTCATTCATTGGCACAGATGATATTGGAATCTTGCGAAACTAATAATTCATATAACTATTAAGAACTGTACTAAAATTAATAATCATGAAAATCAGCGTTGTCATCATCATGGTAGCATCCAAATGCTAGTGATAACTGGGCTGCACTCTATAGCCCAATTAATGGGTGTTGAATAAGACAGTCCTGTCATTAGCTGTTAGCTGTCTAATAGAAAAGATAACAAAAATGATAGGTTATCTTGTTAACTTTCATTGTTTGGCCAGAAGACCTCTTCAGGTGAATGTTAAGATAGCTTATATATATACATATATGCTAAGATAGCTTAAATATATATATATTAAAATAGCTTTTATATATAGATAATTATATATAATTCAGTCCCTGCAAAAGGGCCCAGTTCCTTCAAACATCTGGACATTGTTGCAATTCTGCAGTATGAGCTCCTCTGGATCTTGGTCAGTGCGTGCATTTCATATGGCCCTTGGTATTTGTGCGCAGATATTCCTGTCTAACTTCCCTCTATGTAATAGTAAGAGCAAAATACACATGAGGTGTGTTACATGGGTATCATCACAGAAAAGCAAGGTGGTTCCATTTTAGTCAGGCATCCTACGAGGTATTGGCTTTTTAAAGTTCCTAAATCATGACAAGGTCCATATTTTCTATCAGAACCCAGAGCCAAATTCTCAAGGGGATTGCAGCCAGGAGCTTCTGTTAGATTCAGCAAGAAGTGTATTTGTTTGCTGGGTAAGGACTTGGCTCTATATATTAAAGATATAATAATATTTAGCTGAAAAAGTTTCACAAATCTTGAAATGTTTCCAACCATAAGCTCACTAAAATCATGAGTCAAGCCATGAAAACCATGAGATTGGCTTTAAATTATATTCTCTGGTTTTTTGCAACTTAGTAAACATAGTGCTGTTCCCTCTCTCACAAGTTCCTTTAGAAGAAGCAGGGTTATAAACATACTGTATTTTAAAATTAAATCTGAGTCCCTCATACAACCTCCTGATTCCTCTGTCTAGGAGAAAAAAGATTATAATAATCAGTAAATTCTCCCGTTACACCAAAAAGCAGAATTGTCATGTTCAACTGCCTATCAGGATTAGCCCTGGCCTGTTCTATGTGCCAAATTGTTTGCAAACATTTTTTTGGAGAGGATATTTGAAGCAGCATTCACGGCTTCAAAATTCTGTATTTGAATAAGACAGATAAGCCCTAACTCACAATTAATATACTACTTTATACTACTTTCACAAGAAGTCCTTTTGGCTACTTCTAGGCAAGTAAATGAGGGACATCCAAAATCTGAGCTCAAGCACTGTCATCTACCTGTCCTCCCATGACACTTGACAGGTATCTCACACCTTGCCATGGTCCGTGCCGGCTAACACTCCTACAAACAATTTCTGGCCGCAGCCTGGGGAACAGCACAGACCAAGAATGATTCCTGACAGACAGATTGGGCATTTTTTCTGGTGGGAAGAGATTCTTCTCAGTGTGGACATGAGTCAGTCTGAGCCAGTTCAAGCCAGTAGGTCTGAGAGTCTCAATTTCCTACATGGTTTTTTTTTAGCGGTGTAGTTGTAGTCAATGAGACAAATAAACTATCCAGTGGAACAGTCTAATACTAAAGGGAAAAAACACAGACATTGTGAGTATTGACATTACTATGCACCCGAATGTTGGAACACTAAACAATACTCTTAAACATCAATAAAGATTCTTACTTTGGCATCTTTACAGTGGTTAATTCAAAATTCATCTCCTTCCAATTTATTCTAACATTTCCATGAATTAATTTCCATGAATATGAAAGTCTCACACAGGAGAGGAGTTCTGCCTAAACATTTGCAATTATTTGCCTTTGCAGGCTTCTTAACTCCTCAGTTCTTCAGTCGTCAAGAAAAAACTGGTAACCACAAGCCTGAAAGTAAGAATGTAGCCTCCTAAATCCTCCAGTGCTGTGCAGAGTCCACTGTCTTCATGGATGAAGTCCTCCCACATTCAACTTGTCCTTGTGGACAGGACTTGCCCTGCTAAGGACTGTCGCTGCAATTCAAGTTCGCTATTTCTGATTCTACCTACTGTGGACACACAGAACTGTTTGTTTCATTTCATCTTTGCAGCTACCTTTTATGTATTGGAAGGTTGTTTTCAGATCATCTCTTTAGCCTCCATCAGTCTTCTCAAGATAAGGCAAACCCATTTTTCCAAGCTTGCAGGCTTATTTTAAAATTTTCATTTCTTTCTTCTGGATATTCTTTAACAGATCCACATCTTGCCTGAAGAGTGGTGTCCTGTCGAAAGCTTATCAGCCCTGAGGAGAAGATTACAGCTTGGACACAACATTCCCATTTACAGAGCTCAGAGTAATAGTTGCTTTATTCTAGCAAGTTAAACTTCCCCCACTGAATTATTTTACATGATCATTTTATTATCAATATACTTAGAGAATGTGCTTGGTTATTTTCCCCTGCCTGTGTCCTAAACTTTCAGATTTTGTTCCAAACTGCATTGTGTTAGTGTATTTGTTCCTAATAACTGAGGGTATTTTTACTTCTGTATGATGCCTGTTAAAAGTTCATGTTTTGAAAAACAACATAATTTTGCTAAGTCATTATCATGACCCTTCAGTGATGCTGTTGGTGACGGGATAATTGTTTCATTAAAACACTTCCAGACCACTTTTTTATTACACTTGCTTTCCAGCAGACCCTTCTGAATAGGCAATTGAAGACTTATTTTCTGAAAACCTTATTTTATCACTGCCTATCCTTGTACTCCTGTAAATCAAGAATGTAGTATTTAATGATTTTGGTCACCCAGGTTGCCTTCCACTTTCCTTTTCCCAACTAGTTCTTTTCCATTAATCAGAATTCAATCTACAAGAGCCTTCCTCCTTCTGCTTTCTCTGCTATTAGTATCAATTGTTGTCACCAATAAATTTGAATAAGCCTTTCTTCTTTTACGGTCCTATATTGACTGATGCATGGGTAGTTTAAGTACCCCATCAATACTAATTACTGTGCATAGGATAAGTGTATGAGTTAAAAGCTCTAGCCTCCAGGTTTTGTTGTGGCACACAGCTTGCTTTCAGAACCATCAGAGCCCAGTGGCAGCTGTATACTGCCAGCCATCCCAAAAGGGAGTCACTAAGTACTCTCTTCTTTGTTTTCTCTAGGGAAAGGTGAACTTCCAAGACTGAGTCATGAGATGTATTTCTTCATTTGTATGAGCTCCCTTGTTGAAGGTAAAACCATAACTGAGAGCAGATATAGTGTGCTGACAATTTCATTTGAAGTATCTAAGCTGGATGCTTACTGGGGCACTTCAGGATGAAGAGAGTGCAAAGGAGTGAAAGGTAAAAAAGGTCAGAAATGGAGGTAATGGAAGAAGAAACAGAAAACAGAAGAGGGATGTTAAAAAAAGAAGAAACAAAGAGGAAGGACTGACAGATCAAAAGATAAAAATGGGGAGAAATAAACATTTTCTTCATAACAGTATTCACATAAGTAGAATCACTCAAATGTAGGATCCTTGATTCAGTCCCAAATAACCCACAGGATGCAGCTTTTCGCTCCGCTTTCTGTTTTGTGTGGGCACACCACTGAAATCTCAGTCACCCAGCTTTCAGAGAGTTTGTACCAAGCATCTTTTGAGATTCCTAGAAATAACCAGTTTCTCTCCCTCATTCTTTTTTTCACAGCCCTCAGATAAATTAGGTTATACTTCTGTTAATATTTTAAAATAGTTTGGCATCCATAAACATCTGAGTCTTGATCTTCACTCACCAGCTTGCTGCATTCTCAATAGTCTAACATATGGCTGGACAGGAGTCCTTAAAAAAGAGGCTAAAACTCATCTAAATATGATTTTGTTGCAGAGTACTGTGCATTGTGTGTGGAGTTGAAAAAAAAGCCAACAAGCAGGTCATCCATATCAAATTATCTGTGTAGGCTTATATAAATTTGCTCAAAACCATGTGGAAACATAGGAAATAGAGACTAAAAGGCCACTGTATATATTTCTGTGCAGAATTTTTACAGGAATCTGATTGCTAACATGTGACTGCAAGTTGTTCCAATACGTATGGCAAGAATGAGCAGGATCATATGGTTTGTTTCTCATGTACTTAAAATGCAATTATTTTAATTAATTACAGTATTGTGATTTCTCCAGAGGTATACAAACAATGTGGAAGAAGTAAGCAGAGTATACTTATGCCAAATGGAAAACAAGGTAATACAGGAAAGATTAAAAATGCACAGAAGGGAAATTTAAGCACACAAAAACAGAGAGTAGAAATAATAGAGCTGGCAGTGAGCAAGGAAGGCTGCAAAGGGAGACAGAATATTTTTGGTTAGAATAGCTCTTTCTTTCTAGTGTCAGTGTCTCACATCTGCTGTCATACGCTAATGAGAGCTGAGGCCACTATAATGCTGACCCAGTCATGGGTAGATGATTCATAACGAAATTGTATCTGCATATGGAAAGATGTCACAGATATCAGTAAATCTTGAAGGTAAAACAACTCAGGATCCGGCACTGCAAGAAATTAGGACCTCCACCCTGAAATAAGAAAATTGTTATTAACTGTAGGACTGACTGAAGTGGAGCAGAAAAATATATTTTAAACCCCATCCATCCACCACCAAAATTTCCATAGTTGTCAGTTATTTATAAACTGGAGCTCTACTGTTCCAAAATAAGCTCTATGTAAGGAACTGATAACTCCCAGATATCCAAAATAACATGATGGAGAAGAATCCGCTGTATTCCCTGACATCGGTTTTATTTCTCTATTACTTGCTAGAGTACTCATTCTTATCAAGTTGTAAATGGTGGTGGGTTTTTCCAAACATGACCATCAATAACTTCTGAAAACTAGTTCATTTCATGGAATCATAGAATCATTTGGATTCAAAGGGACCTCAAAGATCCTCTAGTTCCAACCCCCCTGCCATGGACAGGGACACCCTCCACTAGAGCAGGTTGCCCAGAGCCCCATCCAACCTGGCCTTGAACACTTCCAGTGGTGGGGCATTCACAGATTCTCTGGGATATCTGTTCCAGTACTTCATCACCCTCATAGTACAGAATTTCTTCCTAATATCCCATCTAAATCTCCCCAATTTCGGTTTAAAATCATTACCATTTGTCCTATTGCTCTATGCCCTTGTAAACAGCCCCTCTCCAGCTTTCCTGTAGGCCCCTTTAGACACTGGAAGGTTGCTCTAAGGTCTCCACAGAGCCTTCTCTTCTCCAGGCTGAACAAGCCCAACTCTCCCAGCCTGTCTTAGGTGCTTCAGCCCTCTGATCATCTTCTTACCTCTCCTCTGGACTTGCTCCAACAGGTCCATGTCCTTCTTGTACTGGGGACCCCAGAGCTGGAGTCAGTACTCCAGGTGGGATCTCACAAAGGCAGAATTCTCATGGAGAACCACTTCCCTTGACCTTCTTTCAACTTGTTGCTATTAGGAGCTCAGAAAAATCTAGCAAACTGGCATAGAGACAACAATATTTTCGTCAAGACACGTGACCTGCTCCAGACAGAGTGCAAGTGCCTTGAAGAGACACATACAGTAGGATTTCATCTGTTAGATGAGACTCAGCAAGCAGTTTGGACATGTTAGCTCTACCCAGTCTCATACACCACAGAGGACGGTGTGGCTAAACTCAGCCTTATCACATTCAGTCCCCATGCTCATACATATAGACCTTTCCTAAGCAGCTCACTGCTCAGAATTTGTGTTCCACCTCTGTGCAGTCACTAAGCTTAAAATCTCTAGCTATAGGTAGCTCATACTGTACCTACAAAAGTTAAATAATTCCTCCATTTTCCAGTTTTCAGAGAAAGTCGAAATTTGAGTAAAAAAATTACAGCTTAAGAGGAGCCACTATAGCCCAGGTGAGTATTCCAGGTATACCCAAGTTTTGTCATTACTTGTTAGAATTAGAAAATGTCAAATCCTAGCTCAACAGTCATAAAACATTCACTTTTCAAAAAAATGAACACAGAATTATGACATAATGTGACATCTGTAGGGTTTTAAATTCCAGGCCTTTAATAGCAAAGAATTCATTATTTGTTCTAGAGAAAAAATAGTATTAAACTAAATCTACACTAGCAAACTGATCAGTGGTGTGGAGCATTCCTGGAATTTAATCACACAGATAGTTAAATTGTTAGAACAGTCCCTGGGACAGTTGCAGCTTGTGCCAACCAGTCAAACCCTAACAAATTCGCAGATGTGGTCTGGCAGTTAGCTGAGTTTGGGAATCAGTTCCAACAGATAAGGTGGATGTCACCACCCTGTTTTGGAGGCTAAGAGGATGTAATGACACAAACGTTGCTGAAGCAAGCCAGCTGGCCATCCAGTGAGAAAGCCATCCCACATGCACTTGCTGTAATAGAAGCAGCTTTGGCTAGACTTTCCTGGTGATGTAGCTGCTAAAGCAGGAGGTGACTCAAAACCTGCCAGTGCATAGGATGATGTTTGAAACATATTCTTTTTTATATCCTTGCTTAAAAAAACCCAACATCGGGCATCCAGCCAAGGAGCAGGAAAATCTTTGTCACTATAGCACAAAAATAGTGAATAAAAAACAATGAAGAGTTGATGAGTTTGTCAATACTCCATTACCTGGGAAAATTTTGTCTAACTGATTCAGCAGACATTTACCACAAATTTCCTGTGCATCTTTCTCCTCTGCTCTCAAGCTTCTTACCAGTTTTATCTCCTTTCCTAGCTTCCTAACGATTTTCTACTGCTGGACTTTCATTCTGTTTCCTCAGCTCCCTCCAATCTTCTCCCTAGAAATGGTAAAAGACAAAGTGATATTGGGCTATGATGGGAAGCAGAGGAAGGGGCAGCAAGAGCTGAATAAGATGGATGGGGATTGGGACAGGGAGCAGAAGGGGGAAAAAAGCATCTTTTGACCAGTCTTAGTTTTAAGGGGGTGCTGGAAAGGGAGAAGTGAAGGGATTTTGCAGATGTGGTCAGGAATGCTTGGTTATACATAGGGACAAGGAACTGGGAGGAAACTGAATGAGTGGAAGACAAAAGAGTAGTGGGCAAGTGTAAGACCCCTGGCAGACATTTTGTATGTTCAACCAGTTGGACTTATATGGAACCTTTTAGGTTTTCTTGAGATCTACCAACAGACTTTACAGTCCCAAAAGGTTGCATTTAAATTTCTTGCTATCCAGTGATGTAGTGTCTCTACAGTTTCTTCTAGCTATGAAATAAATACTACAATGGAAAATGTTGGTGTGAATGAAGTAACTACCTGTCATGGTTTAACCCCAGCTGGTAACTGAGCAGCACACAGCTGCTCGCTCATCCCTCTCCCCCTCCCTCCCTCTCTCCCCTCTCCGCACCCCGCCCACGCACCCCGCCCCCCGCAAGAGAATGGGAAGGAGAAAGGGAAAAAAAAAACAAAACCCAAACTCATTAGTTGAGATAAAGATAGTTTAATAGGATGACAAAGGAAGATAATAATAGTAGTAGCAGTAGTAATAGTAGTAATGATAGTAATAAATATAAAACAAGTGATGCACGAATGCAATTGCTCACCACATGCCAAAGAGAAAAAGCCATCGAACTCCCAGTCTCATTCCAAGCAGCAATCCTGCCTTCCAGGTAGCTTCCCCACTTCTATACAGAGCATGATGTTATATGGTTGACCCCACCTAGAGTATTGCATCCATCTCTGGGGGGTCCATTACAGGAAAGATATGGAGCTGCTCGAGCGAGTCCAGAGGAGGCCACAAAGTTGATCAGAGGGCTGGAGCACCTCTCCTATGAGGACAGGCTGAGGGAGCTGGGGTTGTTCATCCTAGAGAAGAGAAGGCTCTGGGGAGACTTAATTACAGCCTTCCAGTACCTAAAGGGGCCTACAGGAAAGCTGGAGAGGGACTGTTTACCAAGGAGTGTAGTGATAGGACCAGGGAGCATGGGTTTAAACTAAAAGAGGGGGGATTTAGATATTAGGAGGAAATTCTTCCCTGTGAAGGTGGTGAGGCACTGGAACAGGTTGCCCAGAGAAGTGGATGCCCCACCCCTGGAAGTGTTCAAGGCCAGATTGGATGGAGTTTTGGGCAACCTGGTCTAATGTAGGGTGTTCCTGCCCATGGCAGGGGGGTTGGAAATAGATGATCTTTGAGGTCCCTTCCAACCCAAACCACTCTGTAATTCTATGATTCTGTGCATATCTCTTTGGCCAGCCTGGGCCAGGTCTCCTGGCTGTGCTCTCCCAGCTTCTTGTGCACCTGACTGGGCATGGGAAGCTGAAAAGCCCTTGACTTAGTGTAGACACTACAACTACCAAGCAACAACTAAACATGTCTATGTGCTATCAATGTTATTCTCATCCTAAATCCAAAACACAGCCTTATACCAGCTACTAGAGAGAAAATTAACTCTATCTCAGATGAAGGGGAGGGTGGAACTAGATGATCTCTGAGGTCCCTTCCAATTCGTTCTGTGATTCTATGAAGCTAGGACACCACCGTTTGTCTTTTTCCTACTTCTGAAGTTAGCTAGTACATTCCTATTTGTAGCATCTGCAATGCCTTGATACAATCCAGCAAAATGAAAGCAACATAAGAAGGGGAAATAAATCTATAATACCTGCTGTGAGTTACTGGAGTAGAAAGAAAACTCTCTTCATCTGCTTTCCTCCTGAAGTGTGTGCATCTTCTCATTCGTGTAACAGATGACTCTGAACTGTACTTTCACCTCACCAGAAGCACAGACTGCTTCAGGCAGCAGGAAATTATTTTTGCAGCCCTCACTAAGTATTGGCAGATCCTTTGTCAAACACCACAGGGAAAAAATGCCATTACTGTAAAGGATACGCACACAACAATTACCTTTAAAATAGATATTTCCCTCTCTTTGTTCTTTTTTTTTTAAATTCCTGAAACTGAAAATTAGACATTTCAGGGAGATCCTGGTTCAGTTTGTTGTGACTGGATTTGTCCATATCGGAGGGTGAAATGCAGAGGTGGAAATGTATAAAATGGATAATCTTTCCCTCATTATGAAACACCAAGCTCCATCTACATTCAAAGATTCTTTTCTGCAGAAGAGAGACACCCAGAACATTGACATCCTTTGCTAAACAAGTAAATGGTAATTGACAAAAATTAAAGTAAATTATTCTACAGAAACTCAATATTTAAAAAAGGAAACAAAAGAAATGTTCAATATGCAAACAGATTTTTGTGGAGGACTGTCAGCAAATCTGTGAAGTCCACTTCAGACTTCATTATTCAGGAAAAAGTGTTATATCTAAAACTAGGTCTGTAAGTAACAGAACAAAGTTGGGGTATGTTTTTGGTTTTGGTTTTTTTCATTGAAAGTACTTCATTTACAGAAATTATAACTTTGGTGTAACTGGCCTCTGAATAAATTATAATCTGAGTAAAATTGTCAAATGTTCTTACAAGATTTAGGTATCTGTTTGCTATTGACTCTCAAACCACAATTAAGTTCTTTTGAAAGTTCTAGCCAGGATAATCCACAAATATAATGACTAAAACCAGTATCTGCCCAATTTTAGGACTACTGTGAAATGAGTGAAACTCATTAAGCAAATAGGGATTTTTCAAACTGCTAAGTAATATACCCTCTGGCAACACATTCATTAAGAAAGTGGTAGGGGAGGACAGACAGTATGTGTAATGAGTGACTTCATTATTCTAAATACATAGTTTTATTTATTCTTCAAGTTACAAAAATAAATATCTCTACTTTTTGGGATATTTCTTGCCCTGCCCATCTCTCCCCAAGTCTGCAGGGTCCTGTACAAATGTTTGCCTACTATTTAAAGTGGTGTCGTGTAGAGATATTCATGTGAACTGTGAACAAAACAGCAGCAGTTTTGCTGTGCTAGTGCAGGGTTAATTAGTGCATGCAGAGCCCTGTGCCAATGCCATTAACGTCTTTGTACAGCTCTGGTGCTGGAAGTAGCATATCCAGACCTAACTTGGGTTCTGCACACAAAACCACACTCCTTTGGCACGTATTCGGCCCAAAGAAAGCAATCAGGCTGAGCTGGATAAAAGGACGTATCATGTGTAAGACATATTATGTGCTGCTTCCATTATATTCACTTGCCACGGACAAAGGCTTCAATCCTGCACCCAGTTTCACAGAGAAGGTCTAGGGAAGAAAAAATTTTAAAAATAAAATTTTTTAAAGAAAGAGTAAAATCAAACACTGGAAAACAAGAATATTGAAGGAAGCCTGAAATTATTTTATTTGCATAATACAAAGCAGAGACTGCTGAAGGTAGACATAGTAAGTTTTACGCTATGTAAACAGGTGGTTCAAATAAGAAATTAATCAGCTGATTTCTATGTCCACTAGAAATAGCACAAAAATTAATTGACTGAAATAGCAGCAAGGGGCATAAGACATTAGGAAGAACTCTGACTGAAAGAATAGTTACAAATTTTAACAGATGATTGAAGCCAGCCCTCAACTCACCATCATTGGAACAAACTAGATAAACATCCACCAGGGCCGATTAAAGAGCAGATGGCTTAGTACTGGGCTGAAATAGCCTAACACCACAATATGCATACTTTTTCACACTGAACTGAATGCTTTTGAAGAGCAGTGAAGCACTGACTTCCCTGAATCAACAGAAAAATTGCTGGCTCCAAACCCTGACCGGTTTAACATAAATAGTTGCATAAAAGGTTCTGTGTAGTGTGTTAATAGAGCCTCTTTTCAAGCACTTAGGTAAGGTTTTTTTCTGTGAAACAACTGGAAAACCTCAGTGAGCTTTTGATGAGATACTGATGCCATAGGTCTTGGATTGCAGAAACCACTGATGATTTATAAAAGGGAGAGAGCTTGCAAGCAAGATAGGGACGAGCAGTTGCGAAAAGAACAGCTGAGTTTTAGCATCT
Source organism: Psophia crepitans (assembly GCA_013399095.1). Taxonomy (NCBI): domain Eukaryota; kingdom Metazoa; phylum Chordata; class Aves; order Gruiformes; family Psophiidae; genus Psophia; species Psophia crepitans. Next base: position 217,952 of record VWZZ01005913.1, on the reverse strand, counting down.
CAACAACAATCTTTTTTTTTCCTTTTTGATTAGCTAGCGTTATTTTTATTCCATATCACAAGCACATTTATAACCTGATCAGTCCTTGTCTTGCATATAGCAGAAATTTTTGAAAGAACATACATCCTAAAGCCTCCAAATATGCTGTCTACGTTGCTTTTGCCAAATGCATGCATGTGCATGAGGGTTTTGGTTTTGCTTGTATTGACAAATTCTTATATTTCTAGTGGTTCATTTATTTACCTTTTGGCCGTTTTTATATGCAGCCATTTATGCCGATTTTATGAATAATGCTGTGACTTAAAGAGCCTGTTCTCAGGAGAATTAAAGGCTAACATCTACTGACTCCATGTCCATAATCATCAGGGGGACAAGGACTTAATGCAGCAGAATTACTTGTCAGGATTAGTTTCCATTCCATCTAAACACAGATGAAAAATATACAAAGATTTTGTTTCTCTCTTTTAGAGAGCACATGTAATCTAAGAACAATATAACGATACCTTCAGAAGAAGTAGTGACATCTCCTAGTATTTGGTTAGTTTCAGAGAGATGTTAAACGGTTGAAAGTACAACTCAGTGAGAATACAGGTATCCCAAATGATCACTGCAATAGTCAGGCTGCATTAATATAAATGTAATATCAATGTATAAATGCTCTCTTATCCAAACAGGCAAAAGCATAAGCAAAACTCAAATGTTTTCCATTAAGCCTTAAACTGCACTTAAACAAAATCTGACTTGTCAGCACCTAAATCTGAATTCCAATACTTAATGACACACCACGTTTAATTTCCTTCTGTAAGTACATTTCCGAGAAGCAAGTTGCTGAAACTATGATGAAAGGCCACCTTCATGCACATTTAACATATGAATACCTGAGCTGAAATCAGCTCAGCCAGAACTGAAAATTGGACCTTAACGTTTAATATGGACATAAGAACTGACAGACTTACCTGTTGTCATTAATAATTCTTTGTTGCTAACTTTTTAGTGTGTTCCTATTTCCTATCCTACTCTGACATAGTCTGTCTCACTTTATCTTCTCTTTTTCTCAATTTTCCCCATTTGCCTTTCCTCTGTTTTTGTTTTCATTCCCTTATTCCTTCTTCATTACCTTAGTCCTTCTCATTTCAAAAGCATACTCCATTTTACACTTACACTATTACGTAAACCAGACCAATAAGCAGGATACCAGGCTAGAAATACAACATGGAAATCCCTGATAAGGCAGGCTAGAATGAACATTTGTATTACATTAATGTCTTTTGTATTATAAAAAGAAAAATATCTTATTATGTTACTGAGTACAATGCACAGTATTTTGCTAATATACTACACTGGTCACTAATCCAATATGAAGGTCAGGTACACTGCATCTATTAGCTTTTATTATTGCTTTCTGTATTATATTGATAACTCAGCTTCTGAACCAACCTTTTACTTCTTTATGCAGTTTATATTGCAATGGAGGTCTTATTTTGGGGGAAAACAAAAGAAATTAAAAGAAAGAAATAGGAAAGAAGGAAGGAGGGAAGGAGGGAGGGAAGGAAGGAAGGAANAAAGAAAGAAAGAAAGAAAGAAAGAAAGAAAGAAAGAAAGAAAGAAAGAAAGAAAGAAAGAAAGAAAGAAAGAAAGAAAGAAAGAAAGAAAGAAAGAAAGAAAGAAAGAAAGAAAGAAAGAAAGAAAGAAAGAAAGAAAGAAAGAAAGAAAGAAAGAAAGAAAGAAAGAAAGAAAGAAAGAAAGAAAGAAAGAAAGAAAGAAAGAAAGAAAGAAAGAAAGAAAGAAAGAAAGAAAGAAAGAAAGAAAGAAAGAAAGAAAGAAAGAAAGAAAGAAAGAAAGAAAGAAAGAAAGAAAGAAAGAAAGAAAGAAAGAAAGAAAGAAAGAAAGAAAGAAAGAAAGAAAGAAAGAAAGAAAGAAAGAAAGAAAGAAAGAAAGAAAGAAAGAAAGAAAGAAAGAAAGAAAGAAAGAAAGAAAGAAAGAAAGAAAGAAAGAAAGAAAGAAAGAAAGAAAGAAAGAAAGAAAGAAAGAAAGAAAGAAAGAAAGAAAGAAAGAAAGAAAGAAAGAAAGAAAGAAAGAAAGAAAGAAAGAAAGAAAGAAAGAAAGAAAGAAAGAAAGAAAGAAAGAAAGAAAGAAAGAAAGAAAGAAAGAAAGAAAGAAAGAAAGAAAGAAAGAAAGAAAGAAAGAAAGAAAGAAAGAAAGAAAGAAAGAAAGAAAGAAAGAAAGAAAGAAAGAAAGAAAGAAAGAAAGAAAGAAAGAAAGAAAGAAAGAAAGAAAGAAAGAAAGAAAGAAAGAAAGAAAGAAAGAAAGAAAGAAAGAAAGAAAGAAAGAAAGAAAGAAAGAAAGAAAGAAAGAAAGAAAGAAAGAAAGAAAGAAAGAAAGAAAGAAAGAAAGAAAGAAAGAAAGAAAGAAAGAAAGAAAGAAAGAAAGAAAGAAAGAAAGAAAGAAAGAAAGAAAGAAAGAAAGAAAGAAAGAAAGAAAGAAAGAAAGAAAGAAAGAAAGAAAGAAAGAAAGAAAGAAAGAAAGAAAGAAAGAAAGAAAGAAAGAAAGAAAGAAAGAAAGAAAGAAAGAAAGAAAGAAAGAAAGAAAGAAAGAAAGAAAGAAAGAAAGAAAGAAAGAAAGAAAGAGAAAGAAAGATGAATTCATGCCAATGAGAGGGGGTTTTTCCCTGTGTCTATGCCGTCTGATTTATTGCAGAGTATTTGCCATTTCATATCCTATTGTTTCTTCAGGTATTGAAATTTGCTGTATCATTTTTCAAGGGTTTTAAAATTGCATTTGCAAATTAAAAAATAGAACCAATAACAATGAATTTCAGCTGTACAACTGTCAAAGAGACACTGTATATTCCAGGACAGTCAGGAATAATAACACTCTGGGAACGTGTGATCATCTTTAATTTGGAAAGCTGTCTGAAATTAAACACATTAAAGACAGAATTCTGACCTAGTTTTATCATGTTGAAGTGATTCAATGTTCCCTGCTTTCCTTTATAATATCAACCTTCCTGGATATTTTCCACTATGAAAACAATTTCCATGCAAGAAAAATTTTGAATTTAAGCAACAGTTTAGGAGCCTGACAGAAACAATTACCTTTAGTGAAATTATAATTTATTTGCTGCTGATCCAATCTTTTCCAATGTTTAGCAATAAAGGATGTCTACCTCCTCTCAAAAAGCATACATAGATTGCTTCCAAAGAATAAACATTTATGTACCATCATCATTACCAATTCTCTGAGAAATTAATTATTGCTGTTGTAGTATAGAAAACATTTTTCAAAGCTTTACTTTTGTCCTTTACTTCAAAAATACTTTAGGTCTTGTAGCAATGTTTCTTTTCAAGCCCTTGTTTTTACTTTAGTATCTCGAGAGAGGTGTTGAACTAATCGGGTTTTCTTGTTTGCTGAATTACTCTGGAACCACAAAAGGTCTGAAAGCACTGGCGTATGATACCTAAGTTCTGTAATAATTACATTTAATGCATATACAACACCAGAGGTAGGACTACCAAGTTTAGAGAACAGGATATCCAACTTATTCTCAAAGCCATGCAAACATGCAATGCGCATTTTCAAGGCTAATATAAAGTTGTAAAAAAATAAGATAGTATGCAACCTGTGTTCATGTACCTGTCTAGGTAGCCTAAACAAAGAAGAGTCATTAGCTTCTCCATTTGGAGTCCAGTAAAATACTGATGTCATATGTAAACTTGTACAGGAAATACAATGTCATGTGAAGAAACATTAATGATGGTTAGGAAAATGGATGTTAATACTGTAACTGTGAGGTGAGTAAAGAATTGGCTAGTAGAGAAGTATTAAAAGGGAAAAATCTAGTCTGAAGAGAGGTAGCATGGTTGGCCTTGGACCATTCTAGTTAATTTTTTGTGTATATAAACTTGGATTAAAAAAAAAAAAAGAAAAAAAGTATTTTTCAGATGAAAAGCTAAAAGGCGTTTTCAGTACTGAAGAGGATTAGGGTATTTCACGAAAAGAACTGCACGGCCCTGAGGATGGGAGTAAGCATAATTAAATTATATTAAATTTATAATAAAAAGATGAAGGTCGTTGGGGACTATGAATGAGAATTTCTGCTTTTGACTAGGAACTCGTCAGTTAGAAGTGACTGGGAAAAGAGAGACACAGGTGTACAAGCTAATCACAGGATGACTGTAAGCTAGCAAGGGATGGCAAGCGTGGAAAAACTCAAATGCCATCCTGCAATACATCAGTCAACGTGTTTCCAGCTGAGATAGAAAAGCATTAATTCCACTGTACTAAGGCCTGACGAGACTTAATTTGTAATAGTTGTTACAGTTCTGGTCATTTGTTTTCAAGGAAGATATGAGATTGGAATAGGCATAGAGAAGGATCACTAGCATAATGAAGAGAATGGAGAGCTTATCAGGCAAGGTAACCCAAAGGGTTGTGATTAGTGCCTACGTAGAGCAGGGTAGAGATAGGGCAAAGAGTTATTTAAACTCAAGGAGAGTGTTTACATAAAAATAAAGGGTCATAAACTGTCTGTTAATGCAGTAAGATACAAAGCAAGGGAGATTATGAAATCCTCTTCAAAGTGAAGTACCAGGGGTAAAAAGTCTAACTACTATTAATATACTGTTTGAAACACTTATGAAAGTAAATATATGACACTATGTCCATAATGTCAGGGGGTTACACCTGAAGACAAAAAATCCATTTCCAGTTCCGTATTTCCAGGATTCCAAGCTTTAGCCCTTTCCAAGGTTTTCAATATTGCCTGTGAAGGCATGAGAATTTCAAGAATAAAGTATTAGATATGATTTGTTAAGCTTACAAATGTAAGAGAGAAGAGAGAGAATTGGTATGAAAAGTGCAGGTCACCTTCTAAGCAATGCTTAGGCTGTCTAAGTTGTTCAAATTGTCTAAATGGAACTGTCACTACGGACAATGGTCTCTGAGGATTTATAGCAGCCTTCAAGAGGTTCCCTGTCTTGCAGGATTATGGTAACTACACTCCTCCAGATCTCAGTGCAACTCACAGAAGTCTTTCAGATTTCAGAGAGCTTTGAATCAGGCTGTACATGTATCTACCTATAAATATATTTATTTAAAATATGAAAAATTAATTCAGTCAAAGTTTAAGTTCATGAAAGAGAGAGAGATCATAACTTTGTGCACGGCCTTAATTATATTTTAACTCAAGCAAATTAAAGCCAAGTATTCCAGCATGTCATTCATGGAGAAAATCTTATTCACAAGGCTGCTCTATTCATGATGGAGTCTTGCACACACTCAAATTCATCATAATTTTCTTAGTCTGAGGTTCTTATTTTTATGGAATAAATTCATAATTAACATTTCAGCAGGGGCACCAATTGGCACACTAAAAAGGTATTACAACTAAACAGAATTGAAGAATAAATGAAGATATTTTTAAAATGGAAGTAGCTCTTTATTCCCTCCAAAATAGTGTTCCCTCTATCACAAAGTTATATTGCATGGACTTATTTAAACTCCCAACACACACATGTGCACACACACATATATTAAAAAAAAAAAGTGAACTAGACTTTTGGGTCTTAGATGCACTTGTGAGGTAGCAAATCAAGAAATAGGTACCAAAACATTTGGTAAATACAAGTAATGGGCAGTTACGTTGTGTTTGGATCTGAATGCTTGAATTCTACACTGGCATGGGCAAACAGAATTAACCTGCCTCAGTGCCTTACCTCCAGTGGTCTTTTCCAGTGTCAGTTATTCTCTGGTTCTAGAGCAGCTAACAGAAAAGAGTCCCTCGGTCTCAAGACATCGAGGTCCTGGAGCGTGTCCAGAGAAGGGCAAGGAAGCTGGTGAAGGGTCTGGAGCACAGGTCTGATGAGGAGCGGCTGAAGGAACTGGGCTTGTTTAGTCTGGAGAAGAGGAGGCTCAGGGGAGACCTTATTGCCCTCTAGAACTGCCTGAAAGGAAGTTGTGGCGAGCTGGGGGTTGGCCTCTTCTCGCAGATAACTAGTGACAGGACTAGGGGGAATGGCTGCAAGTTGCACCACGGGAGGTTCAGGTTGGAGATGAGGAGAAAATTCTTCTCAGAAAGGGTGGTCGGGCATTGGAACAGGTTGCCCAGGGAGGTGGTGGAGTCACCGTCCCTGCGGGTGTTTAAAGAAAGGTTGGATGTGGTACTTAGGGACATGGTTTAGTGGGTAATAGGTGGTGGTGGGGACAGTTGGACTGGATGATTCTTGAGGTCTCTTCCAACCTTAATGATTCTATGATTATATGAAAAATAAATTATTGTTACCTATTCGTCTCAGGTGAATACAAGTTTTACACTAGAGACATGTTAGTTTCTCTCCTAGCTAAATTTTAGTCACAGATCATTCATAAATATTACAGTGCAAAACACTGCCTGGATACTAGCTTATCACTGTTGGAGGCTGAAGGATTATTATAATCTTCTACCAGACCATTGCCAGGAAGGTCAAGTAGCTAAACAGTTATCTCCCTCACCGTTAGAAAAGGTTTGACCACAACAGACAGTATAAACTGACAAAGGGATTTTTCCAACAGTCTTCAAAGTAAAAGTGAAGCTAAACCATAATGCTAGAATGAAGACATCACAATTGCAACAATAGTGTCTCCCTCAGCATTCTCCTCTCAGGTCTCGTATCCAAAATTCAGTCACATCTCTGAAAGTGTATTTAACACAGTTGTAGAGATCATGGGAAAAATTTCAAAATTTTTTAAAAAATAAATAAATCTTAAAATGTCTGTTTAGAAAGGGGAGGGGAAAGGAAGTTGAGCCAAAAAGATATAGTTTCTGAAATAAGGCACCTTGCTTAAGCATGTGAAATGCCTGTAAAATCAATTCAGGCCCTAATCAGAAATAAAACATTGCTCTCGTATTATCCAGTCCTATCTAAATAGAGACCCACCTATAATAACATAGTATATTAGTACTCTTCTAAGTGTTGAAAGTAATGGTTTGGCAAAATTAAAAAGCCAGATGATATAAAACAAGGCTTAGGACTGCCAGATTTATGACAGTGTTATTACTGCTGGCAGATCACTGCTTGAACTGCAGCACGTACCAAGTGGAACGGAAGCATCCCGACAGCAGTCTTTGTCTGGGTGTTGCACGGGTATTAGCAAATGACAGTAATTTATCAGGAAATATCCCAGGTCTCTGCTGAATCAGGGCTCTGTCATACTATGGGACCTTCACATCACTGTTGCTCACCTGGTGAATTATAAGGTCTAAATCCTGGTCATTTGGAGTCCGCAAAGAAGTCGTTGACATCCTTCTGTCTATCTTTAGCATCTAGGTCCAACTGCAGCTGGGATAATTACACTATGAAGTATATCTTGTTATTGGCTATTACTAAAGTTCTCTGTTAGCTAACAGCATTTTGTGTTCCGTTCAGCATTTGTGTCTATGTTTCTACTCTCAATCAAATATAGGGTTTATCCTTACAGAAGTATTTAATTTATTCCCTTGTATGAGGGGATATAAATGCATTATTGGTGTATTTTTAACTGGATTACTTAAGTGCTTTCATTGTTCACTATGATGTTATTGCAATGCCACACACCACCTCAGGCAGACTCTTGCAGTTTTATTTTTACAACTATGCAAGCTTAGTCTTCTAACACTGCCTGTAGAAAAAATAAAATGACCCAACAGTGGCAAACTCAGTGGCCTAAGTCTCAGTGCTGATCTCCTCTAAGTGGAACATGCATCCATAAAAACACATTGATGTACAATGAGACACATCCCAGACACGTGTGAACCTAGTTACATCAGCAGAGTGATGCACGGCTGCTTGCGACACAAGCCCAGCGTACATCTCAGCAACAGCTTTTGCCTCTGATTGCAGCGTGGATTCAGCAGCGCTTCTGAACACCCAAATCTGTGCATATACCCTCGCTGCATCACTGTCAGGGTGAAACCTAGTACAAAGCACAAGTCACGGAGAGGAAACTTTAGTGCATCCACTGGACAATAAATGAGGCAGTGGCACAGGGTGCCCAGAGAAGCTGTGGAGGCCCCATCCCTGGCAGTGTTCAAGGCCAGGTTGGATGGGGCTTTGGGCACCCTGGTCTAGTGGAGGGTGTCCCTGCCCATGGCAAGGGCGTTGGAACTAGGTGATCTTTAAGGTCCCTTCCAACCCAAATCATTCTGTGATTCTGAGATTCAAATTTCATGGGCTCTAGACAAGTGTTAATTCGAACAACCAGTGTAAATTTCCCTTTCCATCCAGAGTCAGCCCATGAATCTGTCCGTCCCCCTGACAGCTATACCCGTTTTTCCCTTGTTTGTGTCCGAAAGGCCCTGACGTAATTTACGGTTGTAGCCATGCACATATCCTGTTAGACAGGTGGTACTAATTAAATATCGGACATCACAGTTACCCATTTAACAACAAATATAATTACGCTCTATCTGCTGGTGCATAGAAGCAGGAATCTCTTGAAACTCAGTTGAGGCATGCATTTTTTAAAGGAAACAGCAAATAAATTATCAGAGGCTCTTCCTCTCTAGAGCAGTCCTCAGTAAGATTCAAAAATTGTATAAATGAGATCTTGCTCACCAGGTGGGTTTTGCAGGCTGTGATGTTGGTTCTTACAGTTCTAAAAAGGAAGTGATAAGCCTTCTGTGTTGAATGTGAGTGCTCTACAGACAGGAGGATAGACGACTGAAAGGAGAAATCCCCACAGTGAGGGATTTGTGAGATTTGGCAGAAAATCTGCATCACAATACTGTGCTATTTCCCACAGGGAAGGAGCCCAGAGAATTTCTCAAGAGAAAGGCACTACTCCGCCACTGCCATCTTACAAGTGACAGACAGGAGACAAATCGGGTACCAGCACAGAGAGGCATCTTCTTTATTGTGTTCCTTGACACAAGGAAAATCTGAAAGGTCTAAGACACCAATTTCAGCCCCATTGCACTTAAGGTTTATATGCAGAATAAAACGGCAACTTGGGGGTATCTTGGAAAAATCCACAGGGTGAACAGAGCTCACTTATTTTCAGAGCTTTCTAGCAGCTTGCCAGACTTGCAAGCTTAGCACAAGTCCGTAGAAGCAAAAAATAAAGCAGTCACAAAAGGCTATATTTTGGGACTTACAAATGGAAGCCGAGATATTTTAACTATTCAATTAACTGGGGCTGTAGGATTTGCTTTGTGAGCATTTTATTTCTTAATCTACACTGCCCTTCTCTCACCTCTGAATAACTTTTTACTCTCCTTTTTATCTGTCACCGACTCAAAAAAAGGAAGCAGAAGACTGAGTGAGTTGCAGGACCACCTCTGTTGCCACTGAAAGCCATTACGTGTGGCGAGAGCATTAGAGATTCAGAAGTAAATTGCAAAGTTGGTTTGGAGCACAGTGAAGCATTTAGTTGCAACTCAGTTGGGTGGAAAAAAAGAAGTCACACTCCAAAAGAGACAGAGAGCTTTCTCTGCTTGAAATTATTGAATAATTTATTCGCAACACAAATCAGACTATTAGAATGAAGGTGATGGTCTTCAGACAGAGGTCACGCAGAAAAGTACAGGGCCAATAACTGCTTTTTATTCTCTTTCATTGGTTATCAAAATACTTTGTTCTTTTAAAAGAGAAGCCAGTCACAATCAATCATTTTTATATCACCTTCATTGTAGATTATTTCTACTCTGTGTAACTGGATTTGAAAAGTGCTATCACATAGAAGCTACAAGTCATGCAAAATATCTTAAATAATGAAGCCAAAATGAGGATGTACCATGTAAGTCCACTGAAAACTCCATTCCCTTCAAATATTTTGCAAAAAAGCAAGTTTTTATTGTATGCACTCTGCTTTACTACACAAACAGCTGCCTGACAGAGCCCAAAGCAACGCCGCCACCATCCAGCAGGTAACACACAGCTATAAAATAAATGATTAGCTTTCAAACACTCAGTGCAGGTCATTTTCAAAGGCAGCTTTTGTAGGGACCCATTAACCCCCCAAACAGGAGCTGAACACACGGTATAGCCAAACACTCCTGAAGGGAAACAGCTCTCCCCACTCCTACTTCGGCAAAGAAATGCTCTCAGGCTGTCTCTCCTCCTCTTCTCATGCTCCTCATGTTCTTTTCTACTACCTCTAACCAGCAGATTTCTTCTTCATCCTGAGCAACCCTTTCTACAGAGACCAAACCTCACTTATTCGCAATGCAGAAGAAAATACCTCAAATACGTTTCGGGTCTGTGTGCTTTCTTCATCACTATTTTTGATAGCTACCCAAACAGCTACAGATTGCAGAATTACCACACCAGATTCCTTGGCACTAGCTGATAGAGGCTTAAAATGCTTAATCTGCTGCTTGTCTGTGGTAAGCCTTTGTTATTAGCCTTGGGAAGGATCCTTATCAGTCAGCAATCTGATTTAGCTCTCATTCCCAACCTGTTTGGGTGTTTTGCACCTTGTGGGAAACAATTGGTTGAAGTTGTTAAGCTGCTTTTATTCAGGGCTAATAAGGGTTTGGATGCCTAGTTGTCCTTTTTGAAAAACCTGCTGTGGATCAACATGATCCTGTTCTTGCATAAAGTGCCAAGGCTTCTCTGTCAGAGCAAGAATTATACTTCTCCCACCATTTTTTTTCACAAAGCAAATTCACAAAAAGTCTTGCATCTCCTTCTTGTTTTTCCTTGGTGAACAGCATAATTTCCTCAGTGGTTTCCAGAAACCAAAGCCCAAATATTTTGAAATACAAATATAACAGTATGTAAGGCATTATATACTCAGAGATACATAAATTCTGTTTTATTCTCTGTAGTCTGACATTTGAGATTAACTCTTTGTAGTAGCACAAGCCAGACTTTCATACATTCAGGAATTTTCAAAGCTTTTTAAAGGATTAATTCATGCAAATTTCTGATAAGGACCTGTTAATAATTCTGAGAAAATAACGTATTAGCTTCAGTAAAATAAATATTGAAAGCATCCCTGAAACCTTGTAACGAGTCTGAACCACAGTAAACTGTATCTCTACATTAAACACAAACTATCAAACAGTAAATCTGCTATCTACAACAGACTCCCACATCTCAGTGATACTAGGTATATTCAAATTCAAGTATTCCAAACAACACATATACTTTAGCAGGAATATACACATATTCCCTTCCAAGTCAAGGGTAACAGCTATAAGCAGCATGTGTCCCCTGTCCTTCTCAAAGCTTGAGGAGAATTGTAACACTTTTGGTCTTTCCTATCCGAACTGCAAACAAGCAGTATGGCACAGCTCTGCGGTTAGCAGGGGTCAGTCCTCAGCTTTCAGCAAAACATTTCCAAGCACTGTCCCTCTCAGCAGGCTCATCTCAGCCTGTGTCAGGGGGATGCTCTGGTCCCACAGTTGTCTTTCGCTTCTTCACTGACAGATTACAAACTAGATGTGAACTGCCAGGAAGATGTTTCCCAAGAAAACCATATCAATATCAGCTATTGAGCACGTATGATAGTTGTAACATTTCCTTTCTGGTGTTTCAGGACGCTTCTAGTCGAGTTGCCATGTCCCGCTCTTTGCACAGGTGGCAATATCTGCAGTATTCCTAATAATAATTCCTATCCTCCTCCGACTCTGTTCTGGGATATCCTCAACCTAACCAGGAACTTTCAGGAGTTCAAGAAACCAAACTTTACTTGCTGAGAATATCCTTTTCTAAGGATTTCCAGTGTGGACATCTACAGAAAACACAGTCACAAAGTTTTACAGCTGAAAGTGATGTAACTCCCTTTGAAGAGGTCTGCATTTTGTTTCATGTTGCTAGTTCTCAGAAAGCAATTTGATTTCCTTGCAGAAATAACCATTTTAAAGATTTCTTGCTCTTTGATACTATTACGAACTTATTAATTAGTCTACTCTTGAGTCAATTTTCAGCAGTCGTAAACTGGATCAAGACCTGTGGGATTAAACAGCTAGATAAATATTGAGCCAGTGGGGCCAGATTTTAATGCCTGTACTTGTGCTGTTATTCCAAAAGAAACCTTCCAAGACCTCAGTAGTCTTTTTGTGAATTAAGGTGCTACTCAGTGAAACTAAGATGATCAATACTGAACTCTCAGTTACCATCAACTATTACTTTATGAGACCGGAATTATTTATGTGCATGTCTAAACATTGCGAAGTTTGTACACAGGCAGTTACTGCTGACACACTGAGGAATTTCCACAGTGGATCAAAGCCAAAGACCCTCTAGCCCAATATTTACTCTTCACTGATAAGCAGCACCAGAAGTTTCAGAAATCTGCAAAATCCCAAATGGGCAGGACCAGAAGAAAGCTCAAGAGATCATTTCATGTGTAGGTTTCTGTTCAGAAAATACAGACGGGAGATCCTCCCTTTCCCAAGGTAAATCCGATTCTCATTGCTGACAGAGACTTTAAAACTTCAAATGTGGTATTTAATATCCCCTACAGATACTTGGGCACTTTTGTTATACCAGCGTGCTCTGGACTCCTTCATTCTCTAACTTTGGCTAGACTTCCTTTGAAGACCTCCTCTTTATACTTCCTTCTTTAAAATATCCATTGAATGCTTCGACTGGTCTTTGATATAATAGAGATATCTGTGATAGCTTTGTTCTTTGCCTGTTAAGCATGTTCATTAATCAACATTTCTTATTTAAAATAAAAAATACTTTATCCTGAAACTTTATGGTTATGTCTCCTAGCAACAGAATTTCTCTTTAGAAGCCACTTGTCTTTCAAAGGGCCTGTGCCTGGAACATATTTGACAGCACTTTTCCAGAAAATTTAGTCAACTGATTTCTTAATATGAGTTAAATAATTTTTTCACAGAGTTGGCAACAGTATCAAGTGTTACAATTTTAAAACATCATTAAAAACAGATCACAAAAAGTAAGCTCGTTGTCCATAAAAATAGCAGCTAATTATTATTAATGCTTATTCTGAGTGTTGCTGTCACACATCAGGACATCACTGGGCAAAGTGCTGCAAAACCAGAAGGAGAATGTACTTGCCCAATGCAGTTTACAGATTTGCATGGTTTCTTTCCATATTTCTGAAGCGTAAGGAAGAACAAGCAGATTCTGGTTTCAATAAAGGAAATCTACTTGTTTACCAGGTCTCTGGTCCTTACAAATAAGTCTAAAGCATTTATTATGAATAAAATCTAATTTATTGAACAGATACTCATTATCACTTCAAATAGTCGTGCTAAATGCAAATGCCAGACTTAGAAATGTGAGACCATGCTGTTCTGCAGTCACAGCCTTACTGTGCTCCCTCCTAACTCATTTCTGTTAATATTTTCTGATGCTAATTGAATGACTTGCAAAATAAATCAGTTTGTAAAGGGATCATTGGCTATGGTTCCCTATGATAGCAAGGTACAGAGCTCACCATCATAGGAGATCACTTCCAGTCCTGTGCACCCATAAATGCCAAACTCCTACACAGTTTGTCAGGACAGCATTCCTGAGAGAAGGAAAATCACCTGCAAAAGAGCAGTTTTAGAAGGATTTTGTTTGAAGTGATCCAGATCTGTGTGAGGTCCAAAGGTCAGGGAGAGGAAATGAGGATGAGGTTGTGACAGGCTGTTATTTTAGCTGTCATGAAGCAAATATTCCTAAAGGAGGGGAATAGGGGAATGAGGCAGAGGGAAAAGGACAGTGGACAGAGATCATTGGGAAGAGGATCTCATAGAAGAAGGAGGGTGTGAAATCTGTTCTTGTGTCAATAAGAACAGGGGACAGATCATAGACAAGGCAGAGAGTAGAAAGGACCTGTGCAAGAAGGGGTAACAGAACAGGAAAAATGTACCATGGAGGTGGAGGGGCAGATAGACATTATCTTCACTAACATAAAAGCCTGTCTAGACTGGTGCAGCATTTCTCCCTGTTACCTCTTTCACCATCCTGCTCTAATGTTTAACAGATAGCTACTGCTGTGTATGAAATGCAGAAGATGGTACTAAATACTTCTCAGCTGATCTGCTCACAGCACTGGCCTGGATGTCAAGAGTCTTTCAAGAGTGAGCAGTATCATAGGAAGCCAGTTCCATAAGCTACCACTGATGCTATTTCAAGCAGCAGTCCACAAAGCTTGGTGGATTTTTTCCATACTGGTCCCCTTCGATCTGCCAGGAAAGCTGTTGAGAAGCAGACATCTTCAATGCTCCCCCAAGGAATACATGTCTGAAATCTAAATAATCCATTTCCAGTACTTCCAGAGAACCAGGAGAATTCAGCTGATCCCCTGAGGAATGCAAAAATCTTGCAGTATTATGCTGTAATAGCAGAATGTCAGCAAAAACTAAGGAAATCAGAAAGGATGATTTCTGCTTCTCACAGCAGTGTATAGTGTATCGAGCATGTATAGAATAGAAAATGTAATCAATACAGACACAGAGACAAATAAGGAAGAACCTATAACAGCATCTACCATCTGGAACCAGGGGAATTGATCTTTTGGTTCAACATAGAATAAGAAATTTTGATCCCTATAGTGAATCTGTTCATAAATTAAGCAGCTATTTTGTGTGTCCCTGCGACATACTAAAGACCTCAGCATACTGAAAGAATTTCTTGGCAACCATACATGGGTTTTAAGTCTTTATTATTTTTTTTAGTAGGGTTTCTATTCAGAATTTTGAAATACCCAGATATTTCTGTTCCATCTTCGTTTATACCCTTTCCACCTGACATACAATAAGTTTAGATTTTTACATTGAGCTGAGTGGCTGCTAAATGCTTGATAGATGAATGATCATTGCTCAAGTGATTTTCTACCAGACTCATATAAGAAGCAATTTTGACCTCCCATTCTTCATACTTTTGCTTTTCATGTAAATCTTCATCTTGTTGACCCATCCGATCCATTATCGCATCACCACCTGTTCAATCATCAGCCGAGCTTGCAAGGATGAACCTCTGATAGGGAGATGTGGGCTGATGTGTTTTGTTCAATGTTGCAAGGTATTTACCGCTCTGCAATAGAATTTTTCTATGAACTTTAAAGAAGCATTCACTGCTTTGTTGATATATCTCTTTTTTAGTATATATATATATATAACCAAAAAGATTTTTTTTCTCTTGCAAAGAGATAAAGCATCTGAAAAGGCAAGAAACCATTCTGATATCTAAGTCACAGCTTTAGTCTGAATAAGTACAATGCTCCTTTTAAATACAATTTTTTCTTCAATTACACTAAATTCTTAATTTAATATTTATCAATACTTCTATAATGAATTGAAATAAGGAAAATCCACCATAACACTAGAATATAGAAACAAATCTTGCAAAATTATCCTGGATAAATTCTGTCTGATCATAATTCAGACTTCTACAAAATGAAAATTTGCAGTTATTCAAGGCTACTTTTATAGCAAATGAAGAAAAATACCCATTTCCAGGACATGATTACTGTCGTGGATGTCTAGAAGTTAGATAAATCAGACCCTGGAATTGCCTATTTCTCACCAGTGACTGTTCAGAGATCACTAAGAGAATACCTAGACATGGCCATCTAGGCACATGACATCTAAAACTATAGGAGTTTAATTCCATCTTCTGTGCTTTATTTTGGAAAATTAGTTCAAAATTCAACCTTTTTCTAGATCTTATGCTCTCTCTTTATTTTTTTAACACTGCAGTTTGCGTGAAAGCACATGTAAGTACTTCAGATGTGAATCTTTCAAACACAAGATGGAATTGAAAGGTCAATCAGGATCATCAAGTCTAGCCTGTTGCTGTCCAAGGCAACAGAATGAGCAAGATCCACCTTGAAACCTCTCAGAACTCTCTAATGCACTCTTCAGACAGTAAAAAAGTATTCGTTAGTTTTCAATCCAAATGCACTCATGGCCCATTTATAACTATTTGACTATATGCCAACATTTCACTATTAAAAACCTCCCTCATTCTCATATACAGAAAGTAAGAGAGCTGATTTCACTACAAAATCCCCTTGCAATAGCTCAGACTTGATGTCAGCCCATCACCAAATAGTTCCTTTTCCTCCTTCCACGCTGTTTGATGCTGACAGACTTCTCCCTCTGACTGCCCAGATGCTCTCTTCATCTCTGAAAAAGTACTCATTTCTTCTGAAATGCCTACCAGAAATCCACTTACAGTGATTTCAAGGTTGAGTAGCAGCTAGACAATAATTTATTTTTGTTATATTTACATAACAAAAACACCTCTATGAAAGGCTTGAGGGGTCTGAACAATTTATTTAGCTTAAAATAACATAATGATCACTATACAAGACCATTAAATATTCATATTCAGGAAACACATTAACTGAGACAGCCAGCAACATTAAATAACAATGTGCAGGTGTCAAATTAACTCTACCAATCAATATATCAAAGTATTTTAAAAGCACCTTCAGAATCATAAGCTTATACAAAAATACTTTCAATAAATTAAATATTCTGTTAATTAATTTTCTTTTAGTAGACTTTCGAGAGTTTCTATGCCATCAGGGATTGCACTAATTCATCTATATGACCTTACTACAATTAGTTTTGTTCACCCTGCTGCTTATTATATTGCTATATTTTGTCTGAAAGAGGTTTAGTGAGTAACATTTCCACACCATGGCTGCATCTTCTTGAAGGTCTGCTCACTGGCAGAATCCCCTTTAGGGCCTTCAAACCTGTACATTACATGCCTCCTATAGAAATTAAGAATGATCCCAAGAAAACTAGGAAAGGTGAAACTAGTTACACCATTTTCTCATATGCCTCTATTGGGGCAGAAAAACTGGGGTTGGGAGGGATGCATGAGGAAGTAGGGTGTTTCTCTTCCTGAGGCATGATTAAGACACAAGTTTTTTACAACAGAGGAATGGATTTCTAGCCAGTTCCTTGTCTCCAGTCCTGAGCTAGAGCCTGTGGTACACCTCTAGCAGGATATCATGTTGATAGTTATCATAAAATGAATATCAATGTCCAAAGCACTGTCATGTAGAACTGGACCAGCAGTGTTGGCCAACATTGAAATCTCCCTCATTTCTGCTGCCAGTTTGGGCTGGATTCTTATTACCCTTGGAAAAGTAAAAATAGCAGATATGGTACAGTTTTACCTCATGACAGTACCAAGCGTTTGTGAGAAAGACTGTGGAATATAAGAAAAGACAACACTGCTCAGATTTTCCTGTAAAATTTTCTGGGAGATGAGAGAATTGAATTCATTGCTCATATAAACTTATAGATTAAAAGTCATAGAAACTACACTTTCCTCATTGTTTCTAAAATAAGACATGAAGAAACAGCACTTGTGGCACGTCCTTTTGTCTGTCTCACCTTTGCTTCCAGTCTCTACCCTGTAAGGATCCTTTACTGAATTGCCACCATCACTCAGTCCTCTTACTCTTTTCAGGCCTCTTCACTGATGTCAATTACAACTCTTGATGACAAGTTACGATCTGAACACCCATGTGCCAGAAAACAGTATTTCTTTACTGACCTGTTCTGTGGTCAAACAAATTTGAAGTCTTCACTTAACATTTAAAATGTCTTCCATACAGAATTTCATGCTCTGTCCCATATTCCCCACAATGTTTCCAAAAAGCAGGTAGTGGCTCAGCTCAACACAGGTCCAAGATAACTTCTGACATCCTAAAAGCGAGGTACCACTGAAAAATCTTAAAAACATTCACTTATTCCTTGATGGGAATGCAGAAAGATTTAAGTGGGAAAAATTGCTGCTAGTTTGATTTTTTCCTTAGTATTTTTGGTTGCACAATTAAAGATTTTTCTTGCTTCAGCAGTTTTCCCTGCTGATTTTTGGGGGCTTACAGACACTTTGCTGCCTCAGCAACACCTGGGACCAGAGGTAAAGCTGTTTTAAACTACTTGGCCTATAGAAAAACAATTTGAGCCTTGAAGCTGAAATTGCACTAAATTTTCTCAGCTGTCTGTAACCACACAGATTGGCTGTACATGGACTACACTGTGAGGGGAAAAAAAA
This sequence comes from Psophia crepitans, assembly GCA_013399095.1. Taxonomy (NCBI): domain Eukaryota; kingdom Metazoa; phylum Chordata; class Aves; order Gruiformes; family Psophiidae; genus Psophia; species Psophia crepitans. The sequence continues at coordinate 200,007 of VWZZ01005913.1, read as the reverse complement.
AATAAAAAAAAACAAAACCAACCCAAAAACACAGAGAGTGCATTTTGATAGGTTTCTGACCAGACAGTGATAAAAGCTGATTTAAAAATGCTGTAACAAGCTATACATTGTTTAATATCAGGCTGAATGTTTTTGTTATATTTCTTTTCACAGCTCTCACCATACTGATTAAGGCCAGTCTGATACCTTATATTCCCACTGATTAGTATCTTCCTTCATGATTACTCAAATTTAAATTACAAGGCTGTTCAAGGACTCAGATATTCTCCAGAATTAATAAGGTAGCATTGTTTGGTTTTGAGACATTCCAAAGTAAAGTGAAAAAGGCAGATGTCTTCCTGCCCAGCAGAACGAGAATGACCTGTTCAGGTACATCCTTATGTCAGCTTCCATTTGTTCTCTGTAGGGGAGTCAAATTTGTTTCTCCTAGGGCAGCTCACACCAAAAGTTTCATCTCTTCTGAGCAAGTAAATGGCCAGTTCCTTGAACCAAGCCTGAGGATTCAAGAGGTGCTGCTAATCCATGAAACCATGAGCATGTCTTCCTGGTGTCTTGGTCGTAGACCTGTCTTTTGTTGAGGACAAGAGGCTACTGAGCCTCTAAACCCAAGTCTCATACTTCTGCCATACTCCTCAAGATTTTCATTAAATAACAGCAGGTTTTCACACCATTTATTTTATGTGTGGAAAGCCACCTTCACCTCCCAAAATAGTCAGCTGAAAATATATGCTTCTTAATGTAACGGTCTAGAACACGCACCTTGGTTGCTTATGCAACACACTCTCTGGAAAGGGAGCAAATCCCACCATTGAAAAATCCTCAAAGACACTGGTCACTTAAATCAGACGCACAAGACAGATGATATGTAGTCCCACCAAAGATGGTACAAATATCTACCCAAAGTTTCCAAAACCTTAGTTTTGTTCCATGTCCTGTTGGGAAGTGTGGGATGCTGGAAAAGGATGGTATTAGATTGACAGGCAGTGCAATACAGAAAAGAAACAGAGCCAAGGTGATAGGCAGTTACTCATATAGGCAGTTGCACTGAAGTTATACATGGTACAAATAAGTGCTTTATTAATTTGAGTATGACCTGTACAGCTGGCCCTAAATTAGGGTTTATGTGCACAAACTTAAAGATTAAAGTTTCACCTCGTACAGTTACTACAGCATTTCTCCTTTGTCCAGGACATGTTTAGCTGAGTAGGGCATTACAGTATTACCCACCATATGCACAAAATGCAAACTATCAAGTCTATGCATGTATAGTTATAAAAAGTTCCATTTTGTGAAGACCACTTCTTTACCAATTTTTAGTTCACAATATAGTTTTGAAGAATACTTTGAATTTCTTCTTTTATATTTACAAAATCATGATTTGTCCTGGGAGGGTAGATTGGAACTGACTACCTATCTACCAGAAAGAAACTGCCATTTGAAGAATAGAATAGAATAGAATAGAATAGAATAGAATAGAATAGAATAGAATAGAATCATTAAGGTTGAAAGTGACCTCAAGGATCATCTAGTCCAACCATCCCCCCCACCACCTATTACCCACTAAACCACATCCCTAAGTACCATATCTAACCTTTCCTTAAACACCCTCAGGGATGGTGACTCCACCACCTCCCTGGGCAACCCCTTCCAATGCCCGACCACCCTTTCAGAGAAGAATTTTCTCCTCATCTCCAACCTGAACCTTCCCTGGCGCAACTTGCAGCCATTTCCCCTTGTCCTGTCACTAGTTATCTGCGAGAAGAGGCCAACCCCCAGCTCACCACAACTCCCTTTCAGGCTGGGAATCATCCAATTAAAACGACTGAAAATGTGTTCAAAGCCAATAAACAGACATGGTTTTTCCCAAACTGGGTGAGATTTCTGAAATTCCCCCAAAAATGTTAGTTGTATGTCTGTACATTCAACGGAAGGCTCCACTAAGAGTTTCTAAATAGACAAATCATATCAAGCTCAAGAAATTCCATGAGCTTAAATACCTAGAGGGTGGGTGAGCAATAGGGGAAAATAACAAATACATTTGGCCTCTTCTTATCTTTCTCTTCTGTGTGGAGACACAGAGAAACCGAATGTATTTCTTGAATAGTGAGGATTAAAGCTGACCTTCTTGCATAAATGTATTGTTTCTCTTTAACTTCCTTTCTAAAAAGTGGATTTCAGTAAATAGTTCCACCTCTAGAATACCTAAATTCATTTGCATGCATAACCCAGGAAAGCAAAATAATAGTATCAAACCTCCTGCGTTCGTTCTGAGCGAAGTAACCTCTGGCTTAGCACAGCATGAACATTTTTTAGCCCATAACATAATTGTTTTCCAAGGTAGTAGCTACCAATAAAAATGCATAACCTAAAAAATATACTCTCAAATACACTACGGAGAAAAAATACTTAATGTGTAAATGTGTTTGGGTAAGAAAAAGAAATCGTACACTAAATCCCAAAAGAAGTAATCCAAGCACAGAAAAAAAGTGAAAAATTATCTTTAATTAAGAGAAAGCCCTTCCAGCAAGAAATTGACACTGTAAAAAAAAACACAAAAAACCCTCTCCTTACTGAACTATAGGGCATTGTGGTTCTTTTGTGGTTCTACAATCAGTATTTTGAGGTTTGAGTTTTGAGGCTTGTTTGAGGCCTTTAAGAACCGGTTTAATGTCCAAAGCACAATGTAGTTCCACGTACACTGCGATATCAGGTGCAGCTCTTAACTTCATAAACAGATCAGGTCAAGAAGTACTCACTTTTCATAGCATATTAAATCAGGTCAAATAAAAAAAGTTCAAACCCACCTTTGAAATCCACCCTCCACTGCTCTGTATTTACTCACAAGAAATGTCGGTAGACTACTCTGAAGTTGTAGGCAACCTTCAGATAGGCAAAGCTTGGAAGGAGCGGATGATGCTGCAGTCCTGTTCCAGAGGAAGACAGGAGGGAATAATACCCTCTTCCTGAATGTTTTATGATTATTACCTCTAATATTTCAAAGGTAATTTCCTTCTCAAAAAGCAGAATACACATTTGTACTTCAAGACTACATGCACACCAGATTTGATGTTTTTAAACAAGGCTGAGTTACCCAAGCATGAAATAGCTGAAACAATTTTCTTAACAGCTGAAAAACACTTGGCTAACTCAAAAATAGCTGAACCAATTTTCCTCAAACTTTCTAATGCAGTACACCTTTGGACTAGCACTATACCTGCTAAATTTCTTCCCTTCACATGCGCCTTTGCTTTTACCTAGTGACTAACAAGAACATAAAATAAGGATTAAAGATCCAATCCTGTACATACACAAGTACATGATTAAAATTACTAGTACAATCTTGAGTCAATGTTGGCAGGGTCAAACCTAAGAATATTTGTACCACTTCAACTTCATAACAGTGCTGTATTGACACTATAGCTCATAAATATGGAACAAGGTAAAGTCCACTATATTTTATAAGGCTGTAACTTTTCATGGGGTTCTCATATTACTCTCAATAACACTCCAGGGCAAAACTAGTTGGCTGAATTTTCAGAGATTGCTTTTCTAAATCTGCTCATGGCTGCTATTTCACATCAGCTGTGCATGTAAATTGGAAATGTTTTTATAAGAACAAATCATGTGACAAGTACGAATCAAAATGGGACACATTTTTGCATGCAATCATGCTCTGAAATGAACAAAAATGCTCACAAGTCAAACAATAGCATTCACCTTTTTAAAATCCAAGGGAAAGTTTTAATCCACAGCCTGTCAAGCTTTCTTCCAAATCAGAGCAGGTATCATTCCCAGTTTATGCTCTTAGCTGTTATTACTGAACTGTGTCCCCCTATATATTTCCCTCGCTCTAAAAAATGTAGTCATCAACTCTGTGCAGACCCAGTAGTGCAAAACATATGTTTTGCACACATCCTAATCAGCCTCTGCTGGAGTTTTACATGTATTAGGCATTTATTACATTCAGAATATATGGATTATTATATAAGAATTTAATTTCAAAGTCATTATTTTGTTTTCTCTGTATTTCTTATCACTTCCACCCAGCTTCTAAGAACAACATAAGTGCATTTAGTAATCACGTCAGTAAAGCACATTTCTTGTTCTCAAAACATAGGGATAACACTGGAAATCTCTAATCGGGTATACACGTGCAAATTAATCTTGAATTCACAGATTCACAGATGCATAGGGGTTGGAAGGGACCTCTGGAGATCATCTAGTCCAACCCTCCTCTGGAGCAGGATCACCTAGAGCAGGTTGCACAGGATTGAATCCAAACAGGTCTTGAATATCTCAGGAGAAGGAGACTCCACAGCCTCTCTGGGCAGCCTGTGCCAGTGCTCTGTCACCCTCAGAGCAAAGAAGTTTTTTCTCATATTGAAAAGATGGAACTTCCTGTGTCCCAGTTTGTGCCCCTTGTCTTATCACTGGGCATCACTGAGAAGAGTCTTCTCCCTTCCCCTAGACACCCACCCTTCAGGTATCTATAAGTGTTGATGAGATCCTTTCTCAGTCTTCTCTTCCCCAGGCTAAACAGACCCAGGTTTCTCAGCCTTTCCTCATATGGAAGCTGTTCAAGTCCTCTAATCATCCTGGTAGCCCTCTGCTGGACTCCCTCCAGTAGTTCCCTGTCTTTCTTCAACTGGGGAGCTCAGAACTGGACAGAGAACTCCAGATGTGGCCTCACCAGGGTAGAGTAGAGGGGGGAGGAGAACCTCCCTTGACCTGCTGGCCATGATCTTCTTGATGCACGCCAGGATACCGTTAGCCTTCTTGAGTACAAGGGCACACTGCTGACTCACGGAGATTTTGTCATCCACCAGGACTTCCAGGTTCTTTTCCACAGCACTGCTTCCCAGCAGGTCAACCCCTAACCTGTACTAGTGCTTGGGGTTGTTCTTCGCTAGGTGTAGGACACTACACATGCCCTTGTTTAATTTCATAAGATTTCCAGCCTTGCTCTTTCCTGAGCTTGGACAAGCACAGAATGTCCACCAAGCTGGATTACATCTTGTACATCAGTAGAGTATGCCGTAATCTGGTCCTTATCCACCTATAAGAAATCACACTGACTTCATCACTGAATTTGTCTTCATAATCTGCATTAGCTGTCCCCTGTTGTATTAAAATGTAAAGCATTGTGGTACATTTTGTTCTGAAAGTCTGGCCTTCCCTTGCAGAGGACTATTCCTAAACCAAATGGCCAAATCTAGTGTAAACTCTATACTTCTGCCCAGTAGTCTCCTGTAATCCAAGATTTATTTTAAGATCAGTACTGCAGTGACTTCCATAACCACATTAATGCCTTCTTCAGATTTCATATCATCGAAGCCTCTTAGAAATTTCATAAAAGTTAAGAATTCCACTGATTCTTCTACAAAATGAAATTGAAAACAAAAAGCTAAGTATTACAATGTGCTTTTTGTATTCTCCTGTAATCAATAAATATACTGCATAGGCACAGGTATATTCCATGTTCTCCCCCAAGCAAACATTTAGGCATAATCTGGAAAGAAAGCTGTTGAATTTCTAAAAAAAAATAAATCCCACTGTAACCCCTCGTGTGTTTTAATTCAGAATTATATAATTTCACTCAGATGTCGCATTTACTTAAAATCAGCATTATTGTTTTGCGTCTTAAAAGATCCATAGTTAATTCAGGCCCCTTTAACATTCACGCAACCTGTTTAGTACACTTCTGAATTTTTTTTTAACCTATTCCTATGGGAAAGTTACACAGCTTTATTAACTGAATTTACATACTTTTCTATATAATTCAGCAAGCACTCCTTGTAAGAGACAGATTTAATCTCCCCTGCAAGGTCAAGATGTAGTTTTTGAGTGCCAAATAACCTAAAACTAAATTTCTGATCAGCTTCAACTGACTAAAATACACTATTTTCAGTTTGCAAAAGTTTCACAGAAAGCCCTTCACTATGTCGTTTCACATAATTCCATATCAACTACTTTTTTTATTGGCAGTTTCAATAAAATAGCTGTTAAGTCTCAAAAAAAAAAAACATTTACTTCTCAGATTAAAGCCCATTTTCTCTCAAGCACTGGGCCCATTAGAGAATCAAGTCACAGTTACTTTAAAAAGTCTGCTGAGTGTATAAGAATTTTCAGCAGCAATGGTTCAGTTCCAAAGGCATCACAAAATTTGGAGTATTAACGTTTCACGTAAATTTGATATTCGCTACCATAATCTTCGTTGAGCATTATTGAGTATTTTCCAGTTTATGACACTGCATTTCTGAAATGGAAAAATCTAATTCAAGAAATTTTCATTTTAAATTCATTCATAGTGTCATAGCTGTCTGAATAGATTTGTATTATAAACAAAATTTTAAAGCTGCATTTAATGAAATAATGTTGTGCATGGTTTATTGTCTATAGTTGAACCTGAAGTCTTAGATTAATGAGACTAGAAAGGATCTGAGTGGATCATGTAATCCCTCTCCTTTTCCTAGACAGGATCGATTAGGACCATGACATTCCCAGCTGACGCATTAGTAAATTGTTCTATCGACCATGCTGGAAATGCCACACAGTAATCTTGATTGCTTCTCCTAGCTACTGGGAAGCCTTACTTTCTAATTTAAATTGTCCTTCCTTCCTGAAATTTAAGTCCCTTGCATTTCCCTATGCTCTACATGCATCTCTTACGCATCTCTCTGTGTATTTGAAGACTGTTACTAGGGTCTTCACTCTCCACATGTCTTTAGACAAAACCCACTATATTCACCCCTTCCTTCTTCCTTGGTCATGCCTGCAGGTTTCTGATCCCTCCTGTAATGTGTTCAGTTGCTCAACTCTTGTTTGAACTTCAGCGTTCAAACTGGACAAAGTCATTTAAAGTTTCACGGTCTTGAGTAGAGTCAAAGAATAGTGTCACATTGCTTCTAAGCTGTATTTCAGTTTGCACAGAACAAAATTATTTCAGAACATGAAATAATATGAAAATGCAACCTAAACCCTCAACCCTTTTTAGCTTTCTTTTTATGCAGATCTTCTACCAAGAAGCCTTCTCCCCAGTCAGTATACATCTGGTTTAGTGAAACTAATCTTTCCTGTGTGTGGCACTCTGCATTTCTTCAACAAGATCCATTTTTCAGTACTATGTCCAAGTTTGCCAGTACCATTTGCATTGCAAACCTGTCCTGTAACTCGCCACAGCACAATGCTGTTTGTTTGAAAAATTTAACAAGGATACTTTCTACTCCATAATGCTGTTTATTACTGAAAATATAGTATTTGAGCCCAGACAGCCCCCTATCATGGAAAAAATACCTTGAACAATAAATCTAACAAGTTCTTCTTGAGCAGCCTTAGTATTAGAAAGCTGCTTTCTCAAGGTAGTGAGGGATAGAAAACAAAATTAGAGTAATCTAGGTATACACAGGTGGGCTTCTCATCAGACAAAGGCCCAATAATTTAAAAGCCTCAAGAAACATAAGCTCATTATGTGGTATGTTACTTTTTCTCATTTTTCTCAGTATTCTGCCTGCACAGAAACAAAACTTGATAAAGTATACACCAAAGCAGATCTTGTATGATGGCAAGTTAGTCAGTGTTATATTCATTATTGGACTGAAATGACTTGAAACAGAACGTACTTTTGAAGAAAGCAAAAAGAATAGGAAAAGGAAATGAATGATTCAGTATAATATCCCTTCAGGCTGTAATATACGAAGCTGGCAGCTTCAGCTTTACAAGCACTTTAATTTCAAGAGACAAAGGTCTCATTTCTATTATTATTCCACTCACTAAAATTTACATTATAACCAAGAAAGACCCTCTGTGCCAACTGATGTCAGAAGTGACCAATTTATATCCATTAAAAAAAAAGAGAAGTTTAAAGAATAACGGTTGAAATTCTGGCCCAGTTCAAGTCAATGGTAGTCTCAATTCCAGCAGAGAGCACGCAGAGGATTTGGTATTCTGTGTTACACAATTAGACCAATTAAATTCTGCTCTTCTTCTAACAGCAGTTAATCTTCTAGTGAATACATAGAGGTAGAGCTACAAAAAACATATATTGCTCACCCATCAACATGCGGCTTGTAATTATTTTAATACCTTTTTTCCCAACAGCGAGGTTCTTATCAGTTTTCTCATATCAGTATCCTTTTCTCTAACTATATACAATTATTTAAATAGACCTCTGGTGGCATAAGGTAAATATGATGGGACATTTAGCATTAGTTGCAATATCTGAGAGAATATCTGAGCTTCATCCCCCAGTTTCCCTGATAGCTGAGATGTAGAAAGTGAGAAAGCACAGGACAGCTCGTAGCAACATCATAATGTGTACAAATATTTGCAGTTTTGTTGCACAGGAAGATGCTGTCCAGACAGCATAAGTTAAAGTACCTATAAATTGGTTAGAGGGTGAAATCCTACTAGTCAAAGGAAGATGAAAGAAATTGTAGGTTTCCATCCTAAGGTCCTAATGAGATGATCTCATTTTTCTAAGAATCAAAGTAGGGAGATGGTACAGAGCAACAGGAGCGTTCTGCACCTTCACATCACAAATCAACACCTACGTGGTCCATATCATGGCAAAGCAGCCCAACTGCGGATTCAGTAAGTATCATCTAAAAGTGTTGAAGTTCTTGCAGCTTTCCTTCATTGGGAAAAGGGGCCCCTCACCACAAGAAAGACATCGAAGCCCTGGAGCGTGTCCAGAGAAGGGCAACGAAACTGGTGAAGGGGCTGGAGCACAGGTCTCATGAGGAGCGGCTGAAGGAACTGGGCTTGTTTAGTCTGGAGAAGAGGAGGCTCAGGGCAGACCTTATTGCCCTCTACAACTACCTGAAAGGAAGTTGTGGCGAGCTGGGGGTCGGCCTCTTCTCGCAGATAACTAGTGACAGGACAAGGGGAAATGGCTGCAAGTTGCGCCAGGGAAGGTTCAGGTTGGAGATGAGGAGAAATTTCTTCTCGGAAAGGGTGGTCGGGCACTGGAACAGGTTGCCCAGAGAGGTGGTGGAGTCACCATCCCTGAGGGTGTTTAAGGAAAGGTTAGATGTGGTACTTAGGGATGTGGTTTAGTGGGTAATAGGTGGGGGGGGATGGTTGGACTAGATGATCCTTGAGGTCACTTCCAACCTTAATGATTCTATTCTATTCTATTTAGACACTAATTCTTCTCTCACTCATGCAAACCTGCTATCACCTCCTTCTGCATCAGTAATGGAGAACTTCCCATTCTCATTCCAATCTCCTGCTTTAACTGTGTGACCACTGTAGCATACTGTTGGCGTACCTTAAATATCTTCTCCTTAGATTACCATTCTGAAATACAGAAGATTTTAGAATCATAGAATCACAGACTATCCCAAGTTGGAAGGGATCCATAAGGATCATCGAGCCCAAATCCTGGCTCCACACAGGACCAGCCCAGTCAGAGCAGATGACTGAGCGCGCTGTCCAGACACTGTGTGAACTCAGCCAAGCTCAGTGCGATGACCACTTCCCTGGGGAGCCTGTTGCAGGGGCCCACCACCTTCTGGGTGAAGAATCTTTTCCTGATCTCCAACCTAACCCTCCCCTGGTGCAGCTCCATGCCGTTCCCTTGGGTTCTGTCACTGATCATCAGAGGGAGGAGATCAGTGCCTACCCCTTTGGTCCCCCTCCTGAGGAAGCTGTAGGCTGCCATGAGGTCTCCCCTCAGTCTCTTCTTCTCCAGGATGAACAAACCAAGGGACTTCAGCCTCTCCTTACATGTCTTCCCCTCTAGATTTTTCACCACCTTTGTTGCCGTCCTCTGGACACCCTCCAATAGTTTTATGTCCTTTTTGTGCTGTGGCACCCAAAACTGTACCCAGTACTCGAGGTGAGGCCACACCAGCACAGTGTAGAGTGGGACAATCACTTCCCTAGAGTGGCTGGCAATGCCGTGCTTGATGTACCCCAGGACACTATTGGCCTTCCTGGCAGCCTCGGCACACTGTTGGCTCATGTTTAATTTGTTGTCAACCAAGACCCTCGAATCCCCTTCAGCATGGGATCTTGATGTAAAGATCTTCATCTACATCTTCAATTTACATTTTACAGATGAAAATTTAGAGCAAAGCCAAAGCCAACACACATTTACCTGGTGTCCAAAACCAAAATGTTCTTTGCCCTTTGGAGCATAAGCTAAATCTATGTCATATAAGTCTTCTGACATCAATGCTCTTCTTACATCATTCACATGATGTAACTACACTCATTGGTATGCATCTGCAGTTCTCCACATCTTCAAGAAAAAACATCACCTGAAAGTAGGATTTGGCTCTCTAAATCTCTAAAGCTGTCTTCCTTTCAACTGAAGGTACAATAGGGATGCAAATAAAGGACAAAATCTGGTATTCCAATTATGGGATGAGAAACCCATTCCAAAAGTTAGTAGAGGTCTTAAACCGGTCTATAAAGCAAGCATAAGCTTTTGGGATAGTGCAAAGCTATCTCATGCTTAGGGGTGCTTCAGAAGGCAGGAATCTTTCATGAACTGAGTAGAAAGTAGGTGAAGCATCCTTTTCCCTTTTTGTAACTATGCATTAGTGCACATGGTGTCACCATACAGCCCCTCCTGATTCCCTTTGGCAGATTAAAATTCAGGGAATAAGGGTACTACTCCAGAAGGTGGCAAAAATACAACCATATTCCAGTAGGGTGGAGAGAGTGCTGCACAAAACCAAGCATTGGGTAGATATTGCGTCTGATATCAAAAGCTGAGAGCTAAGAAATTAGTATGAATGTGAAGCCAGCACTGCAAATACTCGAAACATTGAGGTCTTTTGAAATCTAGCTTCAGGTCTAACTAATATGGTTCAAGCCAATCCTGCCTAATAATTTGATGTCTGAGGAATTTTCGTGATGTGATTAATCATTTGGTTCCATCTGTGGCTCACACAGAGCACAGTATCAGCATAATATAAACACTTGTGTTGTTACTGTGGACATCCACTCATTTTTAATCTCTCAGGAACCTAACAAGGATCATAGGAGGCTGGCTAAATCAACTTCAATAAAAGTATTGCATTAAAAAAACTAATAGGACATAAAATCCTCACTGTTCATCCTAACCAAATTATAATACATCATGTTTACATTTTATGCATTTGTGATAACTGGCCTGGGCAGCGCACAAGGAAAATGAGCTTTCTATGTACGGTATATTCATATTGAAGAAGTCTGCATTATTTATAACAATGGGCCTACCAATACTCTGCATACAGATCTGTTTTGGTTTGGGTTTCTTTCATAGGGAGACGTGGATATTGCTTTAAAACATTTTCTCGGTAGCCCTACAGAAACTGTTAATAATTTCAATGCACAAAATTACATTTGTAAACTTTATACATGAGTAACATTTTTAGATTTGCACAGACAAAGCTACTGACATTATAAGCTGTCTGGGGAGGGATCTATCTTTTTGTGTGTGTTTATATGATGGTTAGAACAATGTAGTGTGGAATGAAAGCACACGAATAATAATAATATTTATAATGGTAGGTCAAGATTTCCATTAACTTCTCTGTGTGGCTAACCAGAGCTCAGTGTCTTTAAGAGATAAGCCCACTTTTATATCAGTGCAGACAAAAAAATTCAGGTTGCTACCTCTGAAAGTGACGCTCCCAGTTACACACAGCTTATGACTCAGTTATGGCCTGGATTTTTAAAAGTCTAAAAAAGTCATGCTTCTTAATCCCATCACATTTCAATAGATTTGGCTGCCTGTATCCTGTGTGCAGTTGAGGTAATACTATGGAGGTCTGAAAAGCAAGAAGACTAGCTTTCTTCACTGTGATCTAAATGTGCTATAACTAATAACTAGGTGAGGTGCACTCACACAATCTGAAAAACTGCTTAGTTGCACATATGACTAAGCAGGCTACCCAGCGAGGGAAACGGGGATCTCACTTATATCAGCCAGAGAAAATGTGTCTCACAGAGAAGAAAGTATTAGCTGAGAAACATCCAACTACAGAACTCAAAGTTATCTGGCCTAGTGTGTGAACCATACAGAGGAAGTAAAAAATTATTAGCTTTGAGTGCTAAATGCTTCAGCATTTAAATGAAATAATTAACTAATCACAGAATGCAGGACAGATGTTAAAAGGCTGATAACCAAAGGACTACAATGTGATCAAATACATAAAAACGAGTGGAAATTCTAAGTAGAGCAGCTTGCAGTCACTGGACTTGGCTTTCTGGACATCTGGATGTCACATAGGAAACATCTCACCTCTAGTTCATAGACCTATGCTTGCTACCTCCAGCCTCAAGTGTATTCTAATATCTTAGTCTATCTTTTAGAGCTTGTAAGGTGGCCTCATTCTGCTAACTACCTGCTTTAAGCACGTCCCTTGGGGCACATGTATCCTATACTGATCGCAAGTCTTTGTGGGGGGCAAGGCACATTGACCCTGTTGGACATATTTCCCTGCTAGGCTGGCTTCACAGGGAAATGGATGAAATATGTATGCATTTAGTTAAAGGTAAATATCTGTAGGTAGTAGTAGTAGAAGTCAGAAACAAGAAACTGCAAGTGCTAAAACATTATCTTTTATATATGTATATATTAATATAAAAGAAATTCTAGCCCATTCTTAGCAACGTGGTGTCTAGATGACAGAACTAGAACTTCTCACCTGACACACAGAATCTCAGAATCCTGCATTTATAGCAACTCTAACTGATTGTAGATAAACTTCTGTCTCTTTCTCTTAATATGTTTGCCTAAGTAGTCTTGATTTAATGCAAAAGAAATGAAGAATCAATGGCTTGTCTAGAGTGGCTGCCCTCTTCGTTATTAAAAGACTTCCTGGGTTTCACAATCCTCCCCTTTGTATTACATATTTCTGGCAAGAAATCCTTTTACTCTAGCTCCAGCCAACTCATCGCGGCCCATGCTACCTAATACACAGTCTTGAAAGCTTTTCAGGTTTTGTAATATGTCATATAGAATCCATCATAAAAGTGATGCAGGATGATGAAGGCAGGGTGGTGAACCCTCAGCCTCACTACAGTGATTTTATCTGGGTTTGATAGAAATCAGAGCACTTTGGAGAACATTACCAGAAAGACCCTAGTCACAAGAATAAAGTATTTTCCCAGTCAGACCTTAGAGAGCAAGCATCCTTCCTTCACCTTCTCCTAATCTTTATTCCCAGCTGAGTCCATCTGGAATCTCTAAGGCACATTGTACTGCAAAAGATGAATTTCCTACAGTATTATAGGCCCTGTGTTACACGTTTCCTGTCACCAGTTTACCACCACCTTTCACCACTCCCTTTCCTTATTTCTTTATTCCTCATTTTTCTCAAAAAGAGGAGAAACTTAGAGAATGAACTGGAATGTAGCTGCTTTTTTTCCTCTTTGTCTCTAGACAAAAGGACTAGAAAAAGCATGATGACAAGGCAAAGCAGTGCATTTTTCAGGGACTACTGCCATCCTGCACCACTGAGACATCTTTGTTCTAATAATACTGAAAGCAACTGACCATGAAAACGCTGTGCAAATCTTGTACTCAAGGAGAACTCGTTGTTTTAGTAAGCAAGTTATGCACACAGAGATGTAGATCCTGTGGAAGTTATATCAGTGGGAGAATAAGCCCAAAGGAAAATACGAAGAATGTTTATAGAACTACAACTTTGTTTTCACTGCTTCCCACAATCTAATTCAGTACATCAACAGAAGAAAAAGAGCTACTTCAAATTATCGACTCTTTCAAAAAAATAATGTAAGGACCGTTGTATCCTTTTTAACCCCTTTGTATTTAATTACTTCCGTGAATCTCACCAGGCCTGCATCTATACTGATATATTTGACTTTGATTAGTCTGAAAGAGGAAGCTATGCACTGGCAGGAAATCATGTATTTTGCAAATAATATTCTGCCAACATATATCTGCAGAGTGCAGTGCAACTCAATTACAAAACCCTAGATATAGGGTGCAGTAGTTATCAGATGTGCTCAGCGGGTTGTTAGGTTTTTTTAAATTCAAGTTATATGGGAAATTTTAATTGAAATTTTACTCAAGGTAGGGAGTAGCAGCAAAATTCATGGGAAATATGTGGCTTTGTAAGGTCCTGAAAGATCTGAACGCCAGTACCCATATGATTTTGTTACAGGAAAATATTTTCTAAATCATAAGACCTTTGCCCTCGCAAAAACGTACTGTTTGTTCATTCACAGTAAGGGTGATGGACCTAAAGGGAGAAAAAATGCAAAGGATGTGCTCTGAGTCAGATACAATGTCAGGAACAAAGAAAGCAACGTCTGCATCAGCCCAAGGACAAGATGAAATTCTTCTAGGATAAAATAGATAGCAATCTGGAATCAAGAACAAGAGAATCAAGAGTCAAGACAGGGGCATACATTTTCTTTAACCAGTTGGCAACAATTTTTATTTTAATCTTACGATATGGCTCCCGATCAAGCTTCTGCAAACCAAGAGCTGGTCTTCCCTTTCAGGCCTGTAGCTGTCAGGGGAACTCTTACTGCCAACCTTGATGGTAGCTGCAAAACAGTCACAGAGAAAAAGCTTTCTATGGGGAGCACCAGTTGATACAAGCTACATTTCCTTGTTTTAGTTTTTGTTGCCCATGCTGTGTTTTCTTTACAATGCCCATCAATGTGGCATGAGAGGGAATGCTCCCTCCAACCAACAATATCTGTGGGGCACCCAGCCCTCACACTGCCCTCCAGAGTGCTCCCTCATTCAGCCAACATGTCATCCAGAAGCTTCCCTGTCTGAAGAGCTTTGAATCAGTCTTGCAGCATGAGCCAAATTTCCCTCATTCATGGAGTCCCTCTTCAGAATTTCCGTTAGACAAACAGAACAAAGATCTTTCACATTTATACTATGATAGCCTTTCACATTCATAATATGATGGCATCACTCTAGCAAGGACTTGGTCCCCAGAGAACACCTGTGAATTTATCTTTGTAGACAGAAATTGCATGCAACTGGAATATTTGCAACATTTCCTAAAATCTACACCTACAGAGGTAGATTGCTACCTGAAAAAGTATAGAAAGACTAGAAAACTGTGCAAGATTAAGCTTACAGTGTCTGAAAGAGGCCTGTAAGAAAGTCAGCAATGTCAATACGAGGCAGGTAAGGAGGATATAAAACACTCCTGTCTCAGAAATGAAGTGTTTCAAAAGTCATCACCTGAGGAATGATAACACCTTCTGTCTCAGAAGATAGGGAAAAAGGACAGAGACAGAAAGAAGGAAAAATGTGGAGGCTTCTCCCTCTGGACTGATTAGAGGGCTGGAGCATCTCTCCTGTGAGGAAAGGCTGAGAGCGCTGGGTCTGTTTAGCCTGGAGAAAGAGAAGGCTGAGAGGGAATCTGATCAACAGTTATAAATATGTAAAGGGTGGGTGTCAGGAAGACGGGGCCAGGCTCTTGTCAGCTGTGCCCAGTGACAGGAAGGGGCAATGAGCATAAGCTAGAACACAGGCAGTTCCATCTCAATATGAGGAAAAACTTCTTCCCTCTGAGGGTGATGGAGCCCTGGCACAGGCTGCCCGGAGAGGTTGTGGAGTCTCCTTCTCTGGAGAGATTCAGAATGTGCCTGGACATGATCCTGTGCAATCTGCTGTAGGTGATCCTACTCTAGTAGGGGGGTTGGACTAGATGACCTTCAGAGGTCATTTTCAACCCTGACCAGTCTGGGATTCTGCTATTCTGTGATACCACAACAGAGGACAATGGCAAAGCAACTGACCCTTTTCAAGTGGCCATTGCCATGGCACCAGCCCAACAAGAACAATAGGTAACGCCCTTTCCCCAGTGTGCCCAGACTCATCACACAGCTAAACAGGGCGGAAGCCTGAATAGGCAGATACCCAGTCCCATCCTCACAAGAATGCTTTAACCAGGATGCTTTTAACAGCCAAAGAACTGTATTTATGTTCTCTGTCAATTACTCCAAGAAACCTGACACAAACCACTGTATAAAGGGGATGTGTTTAATCTCAAGAGTTTCTGAGGAATTCCAGATGGCCCCAGGAAACAATCAAGTCCTCCATGAAAATATTTTCTTAACTGTGATTTAAAAATAGCGTGGTCTGGGTCCTCTAAGAACAGCTGCCCTTCCTGTTCATATTCACTCTTGGTTATTAGTCTCTTCATGTAGCAGTCAGTCCCTGGCATGCTCTTAAGTATACCCTAGATTTTAGAGCTTACCCATAACCAGAACAATATGCCTCAAAACTCAACATAGTTTTCTTGCAGGTGCTCTCAGTAAATAGTTTTCACACTCAGCAAGAGAAAAATATTTATGCTTTTAGTAGTGTGCATCTGGTTTTGGGGCTTGGTGTATATTAGGAGAGCCTATAGCTCTATCAGTCCTTTTTTTCCTTCACTGTAGTCCTGGCAGGGTAAAAATATCAAACTATCATAACTTTTACATCCTAGGAAAAACAGATTCTTAAAGGAAAATGTCATATATGTGGGAGATACTGTAAGGAGAATACAGGCTGTATCACCGGAATCTGGCTCTGGGATATAAGGAGCCATGAAGAAGAGGAAGTGTGAGCTGACTGTAGAAGCTGGTGAGCAGTTCTACTTCATCTTTAGCCTGAACTCAATGGCACTGAAGTCTGTTCTCCTATCCCTTGAATCTGGGTAAGAGCAGCAGCTAAAGCACGAATCTGCAAGAGTAGGGAAAAGTGTGATGAAGATTTTAGCATTTAAATGTGATGCCTCCTTACCATCACAGGCCCAGGGTATGACTAAGTGGCTGGTGTATGTCCTTGGATAGTATGTGGTGGAAGGGGTCTTAACAAGAGATCTCTGCATCCCTCATTTTCCTGCAAATAAATTACAAAGTGCAAAACAGGTAACACTCAACAGTGCTCTCCATACCAATGTCAAACCAGACAAACAAGCAGGGACAGATGATCTTGAGTCATCTGAGAGCACATGTAGGAGAAACACAGTAATCACAGTAGGACCACAGTGTCATGGCAGCATAGGATAATCAGTGGACAGTACCAGAAATAGTGGTAGGTAATCTCATGTCGTCTCCATGAATTACATGTGGAAAGAATAGAAGTAGACAGATACCAGAACTGTGAAGCATGGAGTTGACATGATCACAGTATTGGTACGATATGAATCATTCCTAAAGAAGAAAGGAATCCTCTTCCGTTTATAGTAATCATCTTCCCTCTTGAATGTTCTGGTATTGTCCTGGATGTCTCATGCGGCAATAGCAGAGATATACCGGTCAGTATATTTACATATATACTGCATCTGGGATACATTAAAAAAAGCATGGCCAGCAGGTGAAGGGAGGTGATCCTCCCCCTCTGTTCTGCCCTGGTGAGATCCCATCTGGAGTACTGTGTCCTGTTCTGGGCTCCGCAGCTCAAGAAAGACAGGAATCTCCTGGAGAGAGTCCAGCAGAGGGCAACAAAGATGATAAAAGGCCTGGAGCATCTTCCCTATGAGGAGAGGCTGAGAGACTTGGGTCTCTTCAGCCTGGAGAAGAGAAGGGTGAAGGGTATCTGATCAGTGTTTATAAATATCTAAACTGTGGGAGGCAACTGGATGAGGCCAAACTCTTTTCGGTGGTGGGTAGTGAGAGAACAAGGGGCAACGGCCAAAAACTGGAACGCAGGAAGTTCAACTCTAACATGAGAAAGAACTTCTTCACAGTGAGGGTGACGGAGCACTGGCACAGGCTTCCCGGAGAGGTTGTGGAGTCTCCTTCTTTGGAGACATTGAAGACCTGTCTGGATGTCTACCTGTGCAGCCTAGTGTACGGCACGTGCTTTGGCAGGGGGGTTGGACTCGATGATCTCTAGAGGTCCCTTCCAATCCCTACCAATCTGTGATTCTGTGATATCATACCACTAATTACAACAAATTGTCATCAGCAACTTGCGACACTACTATGGCTTGTGAGCATACCTCCTGTGCTACAACTTGATAAGAGCTTGACATAATTAACTTTCAGAAGGCAGCATCTATATGATGAGCTAAGCTGGGGCACCAACAGTACCAATAGTACAACCATCTTGGTGTATCAAAAGCAGTTCAGCATAGTTGTGTCTGGAGTCACCCATCATAGCCCTGACATGAGATCTCATCACTCAGATCCATATTGTTTGCAGGCTTAAGAGAACAAGAAGCATTGGTGGGTGAGAGCCTCAGTGCGGAGCTGCTTAGTGGATGAATAGTGTTAAGAATAGTACAGAGAGGTCAACAGCAAGCTGACAACAGAGCTTTACCAGCAACTACAGAGCTTGTGAAATGGGGGTGATGCCTGGGTAAGACTAGGGCCTTTGTAGGAAACTGTATGATCTGCAACCTGAAAGTACTCCAGTGGAGGGAATTCTCATTAAGTGTTTGACGGAAGAGTCCTGGTAGACTTTGCAGATTAGTGTGGGCATAGGCAAGTACTATCTGCTGTTTTAAAATAGTATTGTAGTCTGCTTACAATACTTACATGTGTTCGATAAAATCTTCAGTAATCCATCCTTGTCTAAAAATGGATGCCCTTTATTCAGGGTTTTGTATGTAATGGTCATGGTGTTTATTCCTTAAAATGTTTGTTAAAAACACAGAAATTCTCATTTGTGCTTTAGAGTGGCCATAAACTGAAGTTTAAAGACAAAACTGTCACAGCATCTTTCTGACTGCTTCTCTAAGAGCGTGATAACAGCACAAGAAATCACAGCCAATTCCAGTGTTAAAACCCAGTAGCATGTGAACTATGGAGAGAGTTAACCAAAGACTAATAGGAAGATTTGAGAAGGAAGAAAAGAAAGAAACTGAGGGATTTTCCTGAAATTCTGAGGTGCCTCCCTGCGATACAGCATTTGCAAGAGACCATTTGTCTGTGCCTGCAGGAGGAAAATATTCCTTAAAATTCAGTATCTGGGGCTGTCAGCCTCACTTTTGATGCCTGTAGCTCAACAAGAGACATCCGCCAACCTCCCAGTTCCTGCAGATGGTACCTTCATAGAGTGTTTTATCTCTAAAGGTCTGCCACTCACATAGGTTTAGTGACAAAGTCAAAATTCATTCAGCAAAGCAATCTTCCCCAAGTTTTCTCTTCTCCCTATCTTTTTTCATTTCTTATTCAACAGAAATGCAGTTCCCTTTGAATCATCACTTGCACCAGTCTTGTCTTTGGGAATTGAACATTGAAATACAACTATAAAATGACATGTTATCCAAGAGTTTTTTGCTATTCAGAGAATTTCCTCAGTAATTAGAACATTGTTAAAGTTCTCATAATTGAATTGCAAGAAATATTGATTTTTCCTTCATTCCACCATGCTCATGATCTTCAGAATGTTTTAGCTTTGGATAAGGATGACATGTAAAATCACATTTCATTTTTAGTGTAGTAACCTATTCCAGTACCAAATTCTTTGTCTCTTTTACCTCTTACTATTAAGAGGGAATAAGTTTCCATAATCCCTTTGTGTCTGTGAAAATGTCTCCCTTTCTTCAGTCATAAGATTATTTTTTTCAACAAGTGTTCAAAACCAACAAAACAAACAAAAAAATATCACAAAAAAACCCAACCAACCAAACAAACAAAAACCTGCTAAGAAATTAATTTGATGTTGAGGAATTAGGAAGTCATCTAAAAAAGATTTGATGAGGTTCTCAAAATTTACAGAGGCAAAAGAAAGCTGACTCATGGCTTTTTTAAAATCTTGAAAATCATAAATAATTTTCTTGTTGCTTAAAATCTCCAACTAACCAAATTATTCCTGATGTTTTGTTTCTGTATTTAGTGCACAAAGCATGACAGAGACTATTTTGCAGACTGCCTTCTAAACTACTGTTTGGCGGCTACCCCTTCATCTTAGTGTGTACTTGACCTTATTTGTCTCAGTCATTAGGTAGATCATTTTGCCCAACATCCCTCCATTCTTTTCCCCAGTGCTGTCAACACTGTTGACATACTTTACGTGTGACTCCCAGTTTTTTGTTTCCATTTTCCAGTGTCAAGGGGAATGATGTCATCAGCACGACAGCTGTCGCTTCCCATCTGGAATTCATAAATGGGTAATATTCTATTTCTACAAAAATAGTTCAGTGCTGCCTGATTGCTTGGGTTTGTGTGAATGTCAAAGGGTTTTGCCTCTGCCTGCATTCCAGTGGTCCTCTGATGATTTCCATAGTGTCAGTCCTGTGGAACGTCCTTCCCCAATCCTGTCTGAAGGAAATGTAAATTGCAGTGATCTACCAGCTTCTTGAAGTTTTCTTACTGGGCTGGATGAAATGCTGCTAGTCTTGTTTTGTTTTGTTGATGGAAGAGTTTGAAATCTGAATTCCTTGTCTGCGTTAGTATTGAAATGATGATTATTATGATGGCCATGAGTTTGACTGTGTCCTTTGCATTGTTCTCGGTTCTCTGACCTCTGAGAAGGGTACAGCTCAAAAGCAAATAATGATTGCCCAGCTTGTACCTGGCAATGGCTGGGGCTGACTACCTTTGTTTTATTTTAAAATTTGCAAAGTTCTTTGGGTTTTTTTAATGCAGAATCAATTTTTTTTTTGCATTTTATTGTGACCAGCCCTGTTTGTGGGTGGGTGGAGGAATTGTGTCAACAGTTGGGAATTTTTCAGGTTTACAATCTTTCTCCATAATAACTTACATCACTCACAATTTCTACCGCAGAGGTAGAAAGTAGGTTAAAAAAAATATCATGCATATGTTTAACATCTTTGAGACCACCAGAGACTCTGAAATAAAGCCCACACGCAAGAACAGGCACAAGGTTGGCTTTGTTTGGCATTGTTGCATTTTAGTGTTCTGTTTCTAGTGGAAACATGCAGCTCTCAAAATCACCATGAAAAAAAATGGTATTGTTTGCTGACATTATGCACAACTTCAGTAAAATTCAACAAACCAGCAGATCGTATTAGACCACATTAGTCTCTTGCAATGAGTGGTAGCCCTTCCAAGACATGGACATATCCAGCTGCTAAAGCAAGGTGAGAAAAATCTTGTGCTGTCATTGCCTTTTGCCATCACATCTTTCAAAAAGAAAACTTCCACACAGAAAACTGTAACATGTTGAAATAAAGCTGGTAGTTTGTGTAAATACATATATAAAAATTACAAGAAATGTAAAATCTGAAATAAGACCCCAGAGAAATACAGTGCATAGCACAGCTATAATTTTAAACAGATGAGGGACTACTTATATTTTTAAAAGCTGTGTTGAATCAGAGCCTGAGTTATTATGTGAATTGGATGGAAATGTACTCCATATTTTGGAGGGCTTTGAACGAACTTAGACACAGTTCATAAGCTGCCTCACTTAGGTGTTAAAAATTGTTCTTCCACATCTGTGCTTCTCCCAAAGGAAACAGCAAAGTCAATGGCTGTCTTGTACTTTTTTTTTTCCCAAACGATTGAGACAACAGAGTAGGATTTTAATGGATATAGCACTTATTTCATTTTTTTTGTCTCCCTAAATGAGCAGCTAAATTTGGTATAAAATGACCTATCCCTTTTCCCTATGTTTATAATGCTTGTTTATAAAATGATGCCAAATTGACTGCCCTTGAACAACACTATTTCCATGCATGTAAAAAATAAGTAAATCATAGGCAGCAGCAGTGAAAGATTCCATAGAGGTCTCCACGAAAATGCTGCAATATTGACATAAAGGAACAATTTACAAGGACGAAGGCATAATATGTTCTCCAGACCAGCTGCAATGACATTTTTTTTTCTGTTATGAGAGCTTTCTGCTAATCATCAGGCTAATTTCAAACATTTCAGAAAATACCAGACCATAACAAGCTTAAGTTACTTCTGACTTGGACAGAATTAATAGCTGCAGCTGAGACCACATCGAGATGAGGATAATAAATAGTTTGTGTCTTTAAAAGTTTCAGCACCAGTCGGTGTAACCTGATTTAGAATAAAACCTTGCACCCAGCATTCCCTTGCTCAAGGGAAGCTGTGGTAAGGAAGTGTTGACTGGCAGATCTCATGTCTTAATGCCCCATTACGTTTTGTAGACCAGACTCAGCCAACGAGACTAAGAAAAGCATCTCAAATGTCTGGGAAAGCTAGCTCTTCTCACTGACTGCTCCAAAGGATTTTCACCCTGTTGCCATTGGGAAAATGGGGAAGTGAAGTCTTCACTCTTTTGAGCTATTTAAAGAAATATGGAGAAGGGTAATTTTTATTTGTACATTATAAGATTTTAACCTTTAGAGGAATTTTACTGGTTGCAATACTGTCTCTCCTTTTGACTATGTGTGTGTAGGTACATCTATACACATACTCCTCATACTCCATATATATATATAATATGAGCTTCAGCCTCAGGCATTTCAAGAGAATATGGAAATGTGCCATTACTAACGTAACATAAACAGACATGTATATATTTCATAAAAGCTTGTATATTCAAAAGGTATAAATTATTTTTGTACCATAACTCCCCCTACAAACATCTGACCACTTAATCTTCTCAGTCTCTTCTTCAGAATGCAAACCTAAAGGCATCACAGAGACTCCCAAGCAGATGGCACAAGTATTCCAGAAGAGGATACTCTGTTTTTAATAAAAAATTGATAACATGTTGAGCTTTATTTTATTATCACAAGAGAATTAAATATTTCCATTTTAAGCAGCTGCTGCACCTTCTCTGTTTACAGTCCTCTTTCACTATTGGTGTAAGCCACCCAACTAGTTTAACAGCAGCTACAATTCTCTTTACAAGTGCTAAGGAAACCAATTAAACCTAATGAAAGCAATCAACCTGCAAGTATGAGAATATTCTATTTTTCCATTTCTGAATATAGATATAATGGTACCAACCCTTGGTGATGGCAAGGCACTCAAATGTCATGCTAATGTATAAATTAAACAAGACATGAGCTGTAGATTAAAAATCTTAAGTGCCAATTCCAAGTCAATACTACAGACCTGCTGATTTTCTATTTCTGACATAAAAGCTTACTATTTTCTCTTAAACTTTTATTACAAGGTATGAAATCAGTACTATGTAGAGGTTAAATCTTTTCACTTGGCTACAGTGCCTCCAAGATTAAATTACGTTAATTTAACACAAAAAGTTAGCCATTGAAATAAAGCAATATATCCTAATAATTTTTAAAAGTTTAGGACTGGATTTTCAAACTCTGTATTTGAGGTGTATTATTAAGCAGTCGAGTAAGGAAAAATGACGGTGTGAAACTTTATATCCTGTTGAGCATGGCAGTGTGACCCTCTCCTGCATATATGCAACTGTTAGGACATTTTTAGGAGCCCCTATTGTCTCAATCAGGAAAAATTACATAAATTTTCTTTATAAACTTGAAGATACCATGGACTTGTGCAATAAAACATTTATCTGTTGTATCAGTCACTTTTCCAAATCACCATTGTTGAATACTTTCTGGTAAAAAAAATAAATTATTATTACATATTGTTTTATTTTAATTTACAGAAATTTTCAGTTTGAGTTGAGTTTAAGACATTCCATGATTTGATTTGCCATAGTTCTCATATAAAACAGGGCACCCTTTCCATATGTTTAATTCTTCAGTCTCAAAAAAAATCCATCTTCAGAACAAAGCAAACCCAGGCTGATTGCACTAATTGATTTTCTTGGAACAAGTGATTACATAGCACAGCTAGCTGCTAAGTAAAGAATCAAGCTCAAAAAAACCAAATACCAAAGCCCTGTGCTTTAGTTACAAAAAACTGATTTATGAGAGCAACTTTCCAAGTCTCTCATTGCTGTGTAACATTCCAGGCATATCAGGAAAATTCAGCATCTGTTCTGCCTGATGTTTTTTTGCTGGTTCGACACATCCTAATGTGTTCTGGTGACTGTGATGGAACATTGGAACGTCAGAGGAACATTGCTCCGAGGATCGTGGCAAAGTGGATACTGCAGTGAAAAAACAGCAGGGGGACAGATGGAAAGAAAATTGTGAAAATTTTAAAAAGTGGCAACTGCTTAGCATGTTCCTCTGAAGATGAGACCACAATGGGGAATGTGTTGCATTATAATTCTGGTAATGCATGTTGTTGGGGTACTCTAGTCTGACCTTCCATCCTGAGATGCAGAACTCAGACCCCAGAGAAATGTTACTTCCAGTGCAGTTTGGTAATGCCTTTCCATTGAATAGGTTTCATACTTAATGTTCAGACTCTTTTGTCTGTAAAGATTTATTTAGAGCTTTCAAAAGCATTATTTTTGCTTATTCTAAAAGGTACTATACTGTTGACTAAAATTGCTAAATGCAGTTCATTACAGAATATAACAAATAAACCCTATAGCATCATTATAGAAAGTGTCTCATTTTTAAGGGACTGTGCATTCCCACTCCAGTAGAAATGAAGAATGGAAACAGGAAGTGCTAGAGGATACTTCTAAGGTTCTGTAAGTTATTGCACTGCTTCTACTCTACTAAGATCTTTGGCCACAATTATTTAAAGCTACTGCTTATGTTTCTGTCAAAAGTATTCTGTGATTCTATGGTTCTATTTTAAAAGAAAACAACAGCATGCATGTTAATCATTACAATTAATGTACTGATTTTTCCAGAGTTTTATTTGGGAGTCACCCAGTGCCAGGTTATAAAGTCTTACAGTGATGAGAACTTCTCTGGTCATCAAAGAAATGCCAAGAAGAGCTATGTTGTACCTTATGAACAAGCCACTACCATGTTTGATTTCACAGAATTCAGTTAGTGTACTTAATGCTTACAGTATACCAGGTTCGTTTTAAAAAAAAGATCTTTTCTAAGATCCAGAATTTAAGGCTTAACTTATATGTAAAGGCTCTATTAAAAACCTCTTGTGGCACTGGGACAATAACTGAAATTACTGGAAAACCATGCAATTTTGGTTTAGCTGGTTCTAGCTGAATACTATATAAATAAGTTAAATAAAAATAAGAGGAAATTATTTGTTAAAATAAAACTTTTGTTCTTTTGTCTTTTTCATGCTCTGGGCAAGACTATTCATATGAGCTAATTAAGTTTTCCAAGGAAAATAGCTAGGATCTTTCTCATAATCCCAGATAAACAGTAAATAAGAAATAAACTGACTCATGTATAAATCTGTATCTTCTCAAGCAGGGAAAACAGTGTAAATGATAACTAGCTGGGGAG
The DNA here is from genome assembly GCA_013399095.1 of Psophia crepitans. NCBI lineage: Eukaryota > Metazoa > Chordata > Aves > Gruiformes > Psophiidae > Psophia > Psophia crepitans. Next base: position 174,886 of record VWZZ01005913.1, on the reverse strand, counting down.
AAGGAAATTGGAGGAACTGTATTCACAATATCCCAGTGTCAGGTCCTATAGCTGTTTGGTCATGTCAGACAGAGAGGTATCTGGGGAAGAAGGGCAAAAGGGAGTGTTTACAGAAACATCTCATAGTCAATCAATCACAGAGGCATAAAGGCCGCTAGTTAAGCAATTTTGCTATGTTACACACGTAAGCCCAAATTCATCCCACCTAGATGAAGGCACAGAGAGTTGGGGAGGTGGGATACTTTTTGCTGTAGGCTCCCTTTAAGGTCAGCATAAAGAGACTTCTCCAGAGAGCAATTTGGCTCACCTGAGATCTGATTCATACCTGAGGTGTCAGCTACTCTTCCTTAGCAGTCAGAGAGATAAGACAGGTACGTCTAGTACATGCTTAAAATAAAGTGGGATAAATCTAGTGTCTAAAATAACTGTCTAAAATCACCTAAATCTGATTTTTCAATAGCTTTCTAGCTTTCTGATTGACAGCAATGAGCATCCAAAATTAACAGACATGAGACCAAAATTCAGGCCTTTATTTCACTGAGTAAAGGCAAATTTATAAAACTGATTCAACTGAGTAAATTTCAGACACTTCTTGGAGAACTATTTTCAAAGAAACCATTTTTGTTTATCATTGGAAGGAATCAAAGATTTAAGTCCTGTTAAGAGTGATAGACTTTACAGCCACATTCATATTATTTTAGTTTCATGCCTTTATAAAAGAAAGAGATCAAAACACTTGAAATTCTAGTAGCTTGTCAGAAAAATGTACCATTGGTTGGGTCACATTTCCTGCTATCATTAAGCAGAATGTCATAGGCAGAACACTTTGAAACAGTAATATACCGCTGCTGCAATGCTTAGGAAACCGAGAAGGGAAAAAATGTTTCAAGACAAATGAGAATTCAAGATTATAATGGGCCTAATTCTCTCACATATAATTTACCAAAATTCTCATCATAACATTACTAATACAAGGGCTTTGTAAATAACTTGACATCTGGAAAAGATGAACAACAAGATGAAAGTGGCCTTTTCACTTTAATGCTCAATGCAGTAATTATGGTTGAGAAAAAGAAGATGAGTTCTCACTGGCAGATAAGTCAAATAATTATGGTGAGTACCATAGGTGAAAGAGGGTCATTGAAACAAAGAGCAGGAAACTGCACAAACAGATAAATTCAGATTTGAGGTTCAATGAGGAAGAAAAGACAATTTATTCATTTAGAAAATTACTCCAGTAATGTTTGTAACATGTGTAGTTAAAATATCTGTTAAAAAATGAGTGACTGAAGAATTTAGTATCTTGAATGAACTGGAACACCAAATGCAAGAACTTACTACACTGCTGGGAACACGCTACTGTTAGATTTTTGATTCTGCTAACCAACTTAGAAATAGCAAATTGCAGTAGAAATAAACAAGACCTTGAGTTGACATCAAGTAAGAAGATTTTCTAATTGGTTTTCTCTTCCAGACTAGTTGTCTAGCAGAAATTGTAATGTGGAATAAAAATGGCATAATTAAACAGCTTTACCCGTTTGAAATATTGTGATAATGCAATAGTGCTGTGTGGTTTTAAGACCTGGGAGCTGGTCCAAAATTCACCGAAGTAAAAAGAAATTTCTTCATTTACAACACTTGGTATAATTCAGTCCATGTCTGGTCTAATAGCAAGATTTTGAAATATTTTGATTACTTCCTTGCAGATCAGGAGATCTGATTAACCATTGTTCCCTACTAAATTTGAGCATTGATGAAATTTATCCACTCCCAATATGCAGAAAACAAAGCCAAAGGGAACCATTAGGTCATCTAATCTGGCTTCAGGTCTATCAGACGTATTTCATGCCAAAAGTTTATATATTTATTTGTAATGACTGTTTCAGTCCTCAAAAACCTGAAAGGTATGACGGTGTAGAAATCAAGGTGTCCAAGGTCCATACAAAAAAAGAAAACTGATTATGTGTCAGCTAAAGAGATATATCTGCAGCTGAAGAATAAAGTGAAAAGCAAAAGGCTCTTTCAGAATCATCTAGGAGAAAATTCCTTCTCAACTAGATATCTCAAAACAAATATGACTCTAAGTGAGCGAGAAAATAAACCACTCAGATACCTGTGAGAATTCTCTGTACCAAATCAGTGACCTATCCAACATCCAGCTGCTGCATATTTCTGTTACTTCTAAGGCGGAGAAAAATAAAGAATATAAAAAAAATTAGATAAAAAACCCCCACAACTAAAAAATGGGCAAGAGGGAAAATATTCCTCCTTGACTCTTATAGATAATCACGTAAAGTCCAAAAGCCATTAGCTTTGATTGTAATCATTCACTTAATACGGTTCTACAAAGGCCTACAAAAAAAAAAACATGATCAGGGAATGCAAATCCTTCTCCCAGCTGTCACTCACCCAGGCCAAAGAACTTCTTCAAACAGCTAAAGCAAAACATATTTTTCATAAAACCGTCTAGTTTTGCCTTAGAAGAAACTAAGAATTCGTCCCTGTTATTTTGTTATTCCTTCAATGTACCATACATTTCATACCATAGCCTAGATAATGAATAAATAGTGTTAAATAGCCTTTTCGCAAAAGGTTGTATTTTGGGGTAATTCCAATGAAAACAACTCCTCTCATGAACTCCTCTTCCTCTTCCTAAGAGCTACTGCATTGTTAGATTTCAGTGAGACAGAGTCTAACTGAGCTCCTGTGAAACCTTATTACTACCACATAATGTAAGCTTTTGAGTCGAAATGGCATGAGGTTTAGTCAAGTGCCTTTGAGAAAAACATTTCAGGTATGATTGAAGACCATTTAAAAGCACTACCAAGACCACCTCTGTATCTTCCTGTCGAGCCACATTGCCGGCTTTTTTGTATAAAAGTCTGCAATAAATATTTATAAAGAGGAAAGCTCAGCTTCTCTTCCCTCCAATCTCCTCCTAAAAAATTGTTATATTTTACTTCTGAAACTGGCCTGCTTAGGCAAATAGTCCACTGACCACCAGGGGTAATGAAACCTGGTAAGAAGCAAGCAGGGCTGCAAGACAGCAAAGTGGTCAGATGAGTACAGTAGTGGGAGGCAAAGTTAGTGTGACATCATGCAGCAGTTAGCACGAGTTAAGCCTAGTTAGCATAGCTGTTAGGACAGCACTTTAAACAAATTTTTGCTTTAGTAAGAGTAGACAAACTTTAACCAAACTTTTGTTGAGTAGAACTAGATTGAAATATCATCAACCTCTTGTCCCACAGAACAGAATGAACCTTTAATAGCTTTTGTGCACTCAGGGAAAGAGATAGCCAAACCATGCTAACAACCTGTTAGTAGTCAAGAAGTACAGCCGTGCTCAGAACAAGCAGGCTGTGAGCGCTAGCAACACTGAAAACAGTCATTTGCTGATAGAAAATCAGAAAACGTCAGAGGAATTTGAACAGACCAGTCAACAGAGTGGTGTTCTCTACCCAAATAAAGAACATTGGAGGGGAAACCAGGGAACTAGAAACTGAGTGGCCCCATGACCCTGGGATAGGGATTCAGGACCATTTCTCCAACTCCAGGAGGAGCCAGGGAACTGAAAAGAGCCTAGGGGACCTGCAACCCTTCCCCAGGATGACGCGTAGCACAGCTGGAACCACTACATTAACCGTTCTGACATTTCTCCTGTCACCTCTCCCAAATCACAGGGAAGTCATATAATTATTAAAATCGCATCTCTGTGATTAAACTGTTTTGGTATCCGAATCCATTTAGTCTCCACACTGGCATTTGCTCTTAAACCACAGCATGGCACTAGGTGAGGGGTTTAGTATGAGCTCAGCTCATACATCGGCAAATCCTCAGAGAAAACATACGTTAAAAGGAATCATCGGTGTTTGTATTTCACCACATTTAGACCATCCCCACTGTACCTAGCCATTAAATGTGTGTAAGCTGGCTTTTCAGTCAATGCATCACCCCTCCATGGATTATTTAGCTTCTAACAAATATGAAGACTGATTAAAGCTTTTCCGGAAATGGGACATCCATAATGGTTCCCACCCGTCTGCATTCCTGTCTGGTAAGAGCTGAGGCCCTATTATGGTTCCTGTTCCAGAAGGGACACCACCTTCTTATTCACACAGAATTTTCAGGAAGTTAAGGTGAAATCCAGTCTAGACATCTACACTTGGGCTCGTCATTTAGCTCATTTCTCTGTATGGCCAATGGAGAGAAATAGGCACTTCTATAGCAAGATTTGTCTCATTCTACAATAAATGTCTAAAATTGATTACATAAATCACAATATACAGTGACCATTCCCCTTCACTGTCTATGAAGGGCGCCTGGGGTGTTGAATTCAAATGGACGTATCCACACTTTCAGCCATCCTAAGTTACATGAGATTACTCTCACCCTTACTATCTTTGAGATTTCTTTCCTCATAAATGTAGTTGAAATTGGCCAGTAAGCCCAATTTAATACCTACACACATACACAGCATGATTGCATAAGCATTGATTTCTTAGGAAACCAGGTTAAAAATAGGAGGTAATAAATCAGTGCTGAACTGTGTTCATTTCTTATCCTAAGTCCCATTATTTCTTCATGGTCTCTGAGGTTGCATGGGCTAGAAATTCATAGGACTGAAACATTATCCTGGATATTGTTAAATGTTATATTATTTAAAGATAATTATGAACATATTTGGAAGCCACAATCATTCGTTTCTGTATGTGCAATACTTACATGATGACAGCTTCAGCTGAATGGAATATACTATATTATAGTTTGATAAATGCTTCGTTTGCATGTAATAACAAAAGACAACTGTAATTTACTGAATGTATTTGAGGTCTTCTGTGTCTTGATACTCTCTTCATAGCTACTTGCTCATTCATAGTTTCAAGTCAGACTCTTATTTGGGAAATTGGAAAGTTCAATCTCAAAAAATCTAATTGACAGCATTCTGGTAATTAGTAGGAACTAGGTGGAATTACACCTGCTGCAAGGTTAGTTCACACTGTAAATGTGATAAAATATTTTTAGTGTAAATGATAATCAGATCTAAATTGTTCCATTTCCAGATTTCTTTTCTGGAGTTCTTCAAGGACACCTTTCTTTTGGCATTTAAATCTCTTACTAATGTTAGATTTCCCAAAAGACTGAGCTTTATCTTTTCAGGAAGCTGAAAACCTATGACCTTGAATATTTTCCCAGGTGGTAGCATTTATTTTTTAATTATTTCTATGTTTATTCTGGCATTTTCATATCACCTGCAACAAAGCATCTTTTACTGGAGATCATCCATCCCTTACTGGATGCGTCGGGGAACTTGACTACTGAGGATAAGGAGAAGGCTGAGATTCTCAATGCAGCCTTTACATCTGTCTTCAGTAGTCAGACCAGTAGTAGTCAGGGTACTCAGCCTCTGGACCTGGACTTCTGGGCCAGAGAGCAGAACAAACCCCCCACGATTCAGGTCGAAACAGTTAGAGATCTCCTGCTTCACCTGGACTGCCACAAGTCCATGGGGCCGGAT
>VWZZ01005913.1:90570-169176 GCA_013399095.1 Psophia crepitans | reverse complement strand
CTGGGCTTGTTTAGTCTGGAGAAGAGGAGGCTCAGGGCAGACCTTATTGCCCTCTACAACTACCTGAAAGGGAGTTGTGGTGAGCTGGGGGTTGGCCTCTTCTCGCAGATAACTAGTGACAGGACAAGGGGAAATGGCTGCAAGTTGCGCCAGGGAAGGTTCAGGTTGGAGATGAGGAGAAAATTCTTCTCTGAAAGGGTGATCGGGCATTGGAACGGGTTGCCCAGGGAGGTGGTGGAGTCACCATCCCTGAGGGTGTTTAAGGAAAGGTTAGATATGGTACTTAGGGACGTGGTCTAGTGGGTAATAGGTGGTGGGGGGATGGTTGGACTAGATGATCCTTGAGGTCACTTCCAACCTTAATGATTCTATTCTATTCTATTCTATTCTATGATTCAACTTTCTCTTTTCTTTCCAGTTTGTCACCAGTCACTTTCACTACTGGGGTTAAAAGCAGCAGTTGCCAGAGCTTTACCTCACCCAACACAAAGAAGAATGTCTGAATAGATGTCTTCAGAGACAGACACCTCCAGAAGGTGATTCATCTGCCCTATCTTAGATACCCCTCTTAGGAAAAGATTAATAGACTTTTGACTAGAATTCTGTCAGTGAGAAGTTTCATATAAATATCTTTCAGAAGTGTTTTTAACAGAATATTTTTTTATCTAAGGAATATAAATTGTTTTTACTCCTACCAGCTGATGTATCTGGCTGGCTACGAAAAGTGAGTTTGCTTTTCTTACTCCAGCAACCACTGTATTCAAATGCTACCGCTGCCATTGGTTGATACTACCCCTACCTCATTAGGACTTCATGAAAAATAAAGAATGGAGGAATAAAAATCCTTATCATCTGGTACTCTCTCTATGTCAAAGATGAAAAAGTTTGAATGGAAAGCTACCGCTGTGTGAAATGTAGCTCTAAATTTTAGTCATCTAAAAATAGGGGATCTGCTTAAAACCAGTTATCCAAGTTGCTTGTATGGTCACTGAAGGCAGACTTGCACTTTGAGGATCATCTTTCCTGATTTGAGGCACTTATTTTAGGACAACCTGAGTAATCTTATATAGGTGATTCTCCTTATTAACTAGACAGCTAGGTTACACTTTGGTTTCAAATAATTAAAGTTAATTCAGAGCAGTCCCTTGCAAAATGTACTGCCCATTCCATGGATTTATAGAGACCCAGATAACAAAAATTATATGCTGGTAACATTGAAGTTACGGGAGTATTGGAATCAGTGAGACACATGCTTAGAGCCGGAGTACCTTGGTGTGGTTAACTAGCGAGCCTCCGTCTTAGGGACGGGGCTCAGCAGATTTGCTGTGAGCCTGCTTGGAAGGAGGCTTGCCAACAGTACATGTCTTCATCTTTCACATTTTCTTACTTGTTCAACTTCACAGCAAAATCCTTCTCCTAGAAACACGCACACAAAAGGTCTTCTCACCATTTCCCTAAATTTCAACCCCACCGAATTCTAATGATTTATATTGACAAATCTGTCTCCTCGAGGGCATTAGGGGTAAGGGCCAACGTTTTTCTTTTTTTAAAAGAGAAACAGTGTCTGCATAATTATGAGACTACCTACTGACCCCAGCAGTCAGTACATTTATGAAAAATTAAACCACTGAGAGAGAGGGAAGGAGGGAACAGCAGAAATTAAGCAATAATCCCTAAGGTCAGGTCCACAGTGTTTGTGTGGGCCTGGTGTGCTGATTCCAGTGTTCAGCCATGAGGACTGAAGAAAAGTGTTCCCAGACTTTCACAGCCCAGCAAAGGCTCAACATATGTTCTGTGAATTCTCCCCGAAGAGGTTGACCAGAAAACACTAACCAAATACAGATGGGCAGCTTTCCAACCAGTACTTACTGGGCACAGCTCTGAGGGTTTCCCTGGGGAACTGGTTCTGCTGCATGTTAGATTCTATATTCAGCCAAAAAAGGGAGAACAAATACCTCTGCACAGGGATGGCAGATACCCCTTATCCAATGCAGAAAGCAGGCCAGGAAAAGACCGGCCACCCAGTCGTGGGGATTGGTAGAGATTGGTGCTTGGCAGTGCACAAGGTGACATCTTTTGCTTTTTTTTCTTTTTTTTTTCCTAGAGTTCGTTAGGCTCCAGGATCACCTTGCACTGGACTGAAGCTGCCCAAGCTGCCCACCTCATACGGTCCAGAACAAAGGCTAGCAAAATGGCGGAGAAGCTCTGTGGTAGCCGTGAGGGGCAGGGGAAGAACAGTTGTTTTCCAGCTTGGTCAGGCTTTGTTCACAGGGAGACAGAGTGAAGAATACAACAAACAGTTGACAGAAATTCCCAGAAAGCAAAACCATGTTATTTCACAGAGTGTAAAGTCTGTGAAATAATGTGTTTCAGATTTCAATCCACATTATCTCACGTGGACCTCCCGAAAATGGCATAACACAGCATTACAGAGTAACATATTACTGTATGACAATTCCAAGTAAAGTGGAATATATAAAAATTATTTAAAATATCATCTCTGCTAGCAGAAGGACTCTGAATCATCAACCTTCATTTCTGATCTGTGCATAATTCCCAAGCACAACTTAAGTTTAATCAACCTCATAACAACTTCAGTTTTTTTCCACAGAGACAACCCAATGCATAAACATAAAGCACCTCCTCCTGTTTTTCCTCCTCAAGGGTATCTTTACATGTGAGCAGACATTACATGCTCAGCTCCATGAAAAGTACTAGAATTAGATTCTACAATATTTTTTATGACTGAATCAGCCTTTGCATTCTGAAAGGTCCTGTGCTTTTATTTTTATCAGTATAATAGAACCTTTTGTGTTGGCTGTGTTACTCTAATTTAATTCCCCATCATAGTCACTGCTCCATAGTGACAATCAGTGTCTAACTGAAGGCAAAAAAATTTAATTCATTACATGTGTTCTTTTAACTTGTGTATATGTATTGCTAACTTTCCTTCTTGACTCTTTCTCAAAAGCAGGAATTAAATCATCAATGCTAGATGCATAAAATGGTTTATTTGTTTCTATGTTTCAGATTAATTTGCAAGTCAGAAGTTTTCAGTACATTGTGCTAAACAACAGCCATGTATTTGTCTTGACAAATGATGCAGGAAAAACTAATAACGATGAGGCATATAGAGAGCCTTTCATCCAAAGATCCCAGGACACACGACAAACTTTACATGCTGATTATAGTCTACACTCAGTATTGCTCAAGCTTTTCATTGGCTTTAAGGGGCGTAAATGCAAATAGAAAACTATGCACAAATAACTTCAGTCAGTGATACACAGGTAGGTCTGGGATAGGAATTGCAAAACCAAAAGCAATTCTTCTTATAGTACAATACAGGGCATGAGGAATACTGTGTGCAGATAATAATGGGACAGCAGCTTTCAGTGTAAACCACGAGTTGTTTTCTCTTTCTCCTCAGCAGCATTCTGAGTAACATACAAAGAAAAACCAAGCAAGGGACAAAAGAAATCCTCACAAGGTGATCTGACTTTGGTTTTGGCCTGTGTTAGAATCATAGAATGATTAAGGTTCAAAAAGAACTCTGAGATCATCAACTCCAACCGTCAACCCAACACCACCATTCCTACTAAACCATGTCCCAAAGTGCCACGTCTACAAGTTTTTTGAACACCTTCAGAGATGGTGACTCCACCACATCCCTGTGGAGCCTGTTCCAATGCCCGACCACCCTTTCAGTGAAGAAACCTTTCCTTAATATCCAATCTAAATATCCCCTAGCACAAGTTGAGGTAATTTCTTCTCATCCTATCACTAGTTACTTGGTAGAAGACACCAACACCTCACTCACTACAATCTCCTTTCAGGTAATTGTAGAGGACAATAAGGTGTCCCCTGAGCCTCCTCTTCTCCAGACTAAACAGTCCCAGTTCCTTCAGCCGCTCCTCATAAGACCTGTGCTCCAGCCCCTTCACCAGTTTCGTTGCCCTTCTCTGGACATGCTCCAGCACCTCAGTGTCTTTGTAGTGAGGGGCCCAAAACTGGACACAGCACTCCAGGTGCAGCCTCACTAGAGTTGAGTACAGGGGGACGATCGCTTCCCCGCTCCTGCTGGCCACACCATTTCTGATACAAGCCAGCACGCTGTTGGCCTTCTTGGCCTCCTGGGCACACTGTCGGCTCATGCTCAGCCGGTTGTCAACCAGCACCCCCAGTTCCTTTTCCTCCAGGCAGCTTTCCAGCCACTCTGCCCCAAGCTTGAACTTCATACAGTTGGCCTCAGTGCATGGATCCAGCCTGTCCAGATCACTCTGAAGAGCCTTCCTACCCTCAAACAGACCATTATTTTAGGGAAAGAGCTTGCCTTTCCCCTATCATCCTCATGGGCTGACCTAGCGGGGGAAGCTGGTCGCATGTAACTACACTGTCCTGCAAGAGATGAGCTCAGCAGCTCCTTCAAGCCAAGTCCCTTCAGTCTCAATGGGAGTCTGGATGGGGTAGAGCAGAGTGAGTTATGGCCTCAAAGTAGGGGTTCTTCTGCTGCCTCAGGGGTTCTTCTGCTGCCTCAGGACATTGTTAGTTTGGAGACTTATTTTAAAGGCCAAAGAAGCTTCTCCTTTTATTTCCTGTCTTACTGATGTCTTCTGCCATGCTAACATGACTGTTAAGCAATCTAAGCTGGGCTAAAAAACAGAATCTTATATACAAATGAGATCTTTCCAGACCACCATGAGCTAAAAACGCTACATGGCCTTTATCTGTTGGCTGACTCTGCGGGACTGAAAGGATTTGTTGCATTTGATAACATGCTTTTTCTCCTAATAATTCCTGAACCTGTAGGACTAACTTTACTAGGTCAGACTAAAGCTCTCAGTTGCCCAGTATCCTACTGCCTGTTCCCTTTCTCCCTAAATAGGTGATGCTTGCAACATGAGCTCATGAGAGAGGTCCTGCAGGAGAACATATATTTGTCTTTGTAGTGAGTCAGTAGTCAGAACAACCAAACCATCACCTTGCCTGGAGTTTGTACCACTGAGAAGTCAAGGTGTTGGCACCCAGAGAAGTTAGGTTGAGCCTGCTCAGTTTTTGAAAGCTACCTACAAGCCTCAGCTGCTCCTTTCTCACATTTCCTCCGCTGCATCCCATTCTTACTCTCCAGTGCTCAATGTAACCAAATATAATATAATCAATGGTTGGTTATACTATACAACTTTATTATACTACTTTATTAAATATAATATGCTAGATGAATAGAACAAACTCACAGTAGAATGGGTCACATCTGTAGGATATTTTCTCAAGTGCTGCAATTACCATGATTAGGATGGGTTATGGTGAGGCATGAGGGCTAGAAGAATGTGATGTTTATGAATACCTGGCTTGTGAGTAGATGGCATCCTGGAGGAAGCCCTTGACCTTCTCCTTGACCTTCTAAAAGAACAATGTGGATGTAGCTACTCGCCCTTTAGTAAACATATAAAAGCACAAGAACTGCAATGATAACTTGTCCAGCTGTGCATGTAGCGCTGCTTCTATTTAAGATCAGATACTTAACGGACAGACCTGAAAGCGTGGGAGGGATTTATCAATGAAGGGCACAAATTGCAGAAACAGGAACAGGAGATGGGGAACTAGAACCTGATTTAAAAAAAAAAAAACAGTATTGTTGGGATTTATTTTTTGGGGGGTTCTGCAATTGTTCTTTTGTTTGTTGGGAACAGGGTGATATTAACAAAATACATCAGCCTGGAGAAGAGAATCCTGGAGAAGAGAAGGCTCCGGGGAGACCTGATTACGGTCTTCCAAGACCTAAATGGGACCTACAGGAAAGGTGGTGAGGGACTGTTTATTAGGGAGTGTAGTGATAGGACAAGGGAGAATGGGTTTAAACTAAAAAAGGGGAGATTTAGGTATTAGGAAGAAATCTTTCCCTGTGAGGGTGGTGAGGCACTGGAACATGTTGCCCAGAGAGGTTGTGGAGGCCCCATCCCTGGCAGTGTTCAGGGCCAGGCTGGATGGGACTTTGGGCAACCTGGTCTAGTGGAGGGTGTCCCTGTCCATGGCAGGGGGATTGGAACTAGATTATCCTTGTGGTCCCTTCCAAACCAAACCATTCTACGATTCTATAAATGAAATCCATTTGACTAGCACCAAAATACTTTGTCTACATTTATTTAACTTTTTTAATCCTTTCTTTCCCTTATTTATTTGATTTATAAACAAGCAATTGTTCAACACTCACAAGCACAATCTTGAAAGAATTTTAAACAGTTGGGATCTTTACACAGGGTAATGCTCACATGGGGAATGAAACATCTCAAAGAGGATAGCTGGTCATTGCCTCGATGGTGATGGAAAACTGTTTCAAGGGTCCTTGCAATGGCATCTTCAACTGTTCATAGAGAGACTTCTCTGTTTTTACACCCAGCCCTTACAGCCACCCAGACTGTGTTCCTACCTTAAGCTACATAGGAAACATCTCCTAACTGAAAAATACTGTCCTGCCTGACCATTTCTGCACCTGCTGAAGGAGTTTGCACTGCTTATTTAAAAATGTCTTATCTATGTACAATTTTATCAATTCTGCAGCAGGAATCACCTCAGAAAGTCTGAGGTATGGCCAGATTCTCCACCCTCAATGTTAATCAACACTTCTGAGTATAGGGATTGGTCCAAACACAGTAGGAGCTGCTGGGGAAAAGCTTCAAGACAGACTGAAATTCCCACCTGGAGAGTTCCTGTGCCAGTTAATCAAATACTTTGTGGTGAAGCAGGCTAGGGGTTAAGTTCACCTTGCTTGAAGTCTCCAGTGATTCAGACCAGTCTATTATCTTATCTACACAGCTAGGTGAGGATTTCCTAGGACACGCAGGGAATTCATGTCTAAAGTTCTTTGGGACATAGAGACAAACCTGAGCTGCACCATGGTTATATGATGAACTTGAGCTCCACATTTATAAATTAAATTCCATAGCTCTTGTCACATAATGCTTTTTAAAATGTAGAAAAAAAATGGGTTTGCCCTTTCCACAAGGAGATATTTTATTTCAAAATATTAGGGTGAAACATTTCACCAGGTTTAATTTTCTCCATGTTTTTCAGCTAAAGGCAATCAACAAATTTTACCTGGTGAGATAAATATTTCAGTCTCACACAAATACTATTTTTCAGTAGATTTACTACTCATTTAAAAACTCTAGTCTGGAATTACTTTGCTTTGTCTTATTACCCAAAACTGCCTGTGAAGTACATCACATGCTGTTGGTCTAAGTTTCCCAAGTGTCAGGAAGCATGGTGATTTAAATAAAGTATTCATCCCTATTTCAAGAATTTACAGTGTGGACCCTTTCTCTACCTCATTTCACTGCACCACACTTACCAAATGAATATCTAGAGCATATAACCAAATCTTCCTGCATATTTATACTACAGGGAGCTATTGAGGATACTCTGTCTCTACTAGTGCTATTAGGATTCTGACCTAGGAAGGTCCTTTGTAATACTGTATGTATTTTCTGGCATGAGTAACCCTCCCGTTTGTTCACTGTTCGAGCACAGTTTCACTTGCCATATTAATCATTGTTTTCACCATTTCATTTGTAAAAATTTGTCTTCTCTTTTCATTTAAAGCTTTTCAGTATCTCAATTTTATCAATTAGAGTAATCTCAATATTTTGCCTGAAGCATTCAAATCTTAAAATGAAATAGTTCACTTCCCCTCAGCACTGCGCCCGTTCATAACATGTGTGTGACTGGAAAGATGGATCCTCTTTGTCTGTCCTGAGGCTCCAAACATGGGCTATGTTTCACTACAGCTTCACTGCTTTTTCATACTGCAGAGTGTCACTCACCCACGAAAGGCAGGTAGGATGCTCTCCCATTACAATGTGTGAAATTTTTCAAAAGGTATATGTAGATGGACACCCTGTCAACAGGCTTGTCCACTGGCTATACCCTCCACCGCTCTTCCCTAGGTGGTCTCTAAGAAAAAGTCACAGTTTCCACAAGTCAGCTCTTATGGTTCCTTTAACCCATTTTTGATCAAAATAAACTGGGTTAGCCATGACCTACTCCCATTACTTAAGTTAATGTGACTGGGTGTAACTGAAATGGGTAAAGAAGCACTTACACATCAGTTCTGCTGGAAAATAAGAGCAAGTCAGCACTGATGCACAGTAATCTCCTCATAAGCAGAGCTGGGCTGAGAAAAGCACATCTGTTCCCAGCCTGAGTTATGCTCTGCAAAGTCTGATCCACGAAATTAGCCATGCTCTGCTATACATTGCTATACAAGAGTTTCAGTTTACTTTTGTATTATTATGAAACTAGTAATCTCCACGACTGTGAAAACATGAGAGAGTGAAATGTGGGACACTGCAAAGATAAACACCTGAAATTACAGCTCTGAGGATATGGCTTTTCCCTTAATTTCCAGAAGAATGTTAAGTCTGAAACCTAACTACCACCATTTCAATGCAGCACTGTTAGCTATTTTACTGCTGAATGTTGTAACAAATCCAGCTAACTTGTGTGCTAAAATTCCAGAGATGCTCGAAATCATCTGTGTCCTGAGATGACTGTTAAGGGAAAGCCATCAAGCTATTGGAGTCTCTATTATATCCTTGGCATGAGAAAAATGGGAAATGGGCTGAGCATAAAATAGAGTTCTCCAAGAAAGCAGATGATATTATTTAAAACTGTGCCTGCAAGTATTTTTCTTCTTACATAAATTACTGCAACTTGATCTTAAATTTAGTTCCTGTTAAAACATCTCAGATATTTTACCAGCATAAAACAACTCAGGTATTCTACCACAGGCTTTGGGTCTGGCTGGTCAGAGAGTACCCAAGGAGATTATGTCATGCCAGCACCGTTAGCAGCTACCTCTCCTTGCTCAGTTTACATCCCCAGGATTTGCACCAACATGCAGTTTTGCAGATAATTAATTCTGCTGTTTTGCAGTTGGTTCAGTATGTTTGTACCAATAGTGACACACCACACAAAAGCAATCAGAAGCTGGAGTCTGGGCTACAGTTTGTGCTACCACTCCACTTTGAAGCATTCAAAAGACAGTATAGAATTAAAAAAATTTAGGACTTCAGATTTGTCAACTGTAAATACACTATTTATTAGGGAAGTTCTTTAAAGTGGAGGTAATAATCACTTACCTGTTGGACAGATGTTTTTTTGTGCTTACAGCTGTATAGGAGTAGAGAAAGGGAAAATGGAAGAGAGATCTTTTTTTCATATAAAAAAAAAAAAAGAAGTAATATAAACTACTCTGATTGTAACAGCTTTTTTCAATTAAAGTAAGTTCCATACTGCCCATATTAGCACAAAGTCATTTTACTTGTTGAGTCAGCCTGCTAGCTTAATGCAAGTAACATGTACACCACAGTGGGAACGTCCTCAAAAATTCAATTTCTAAGCAGCCAGTAAGTATATAGTGGAGTTACAGCTTAGAAGTTTCAGAGAGGACAAGGAACATCATGTTTTGGAGAACCCATTGGGAAGGTAAAACACAGCCTTGGACCACAGAATCACAGAATCACAGAGGTTGGAAGGGACCTCGAAAGATCATCTAGTCCAACCCCCCTTGCCAAGGCAGGGCCACCTAGAGCATATTGCTCAGGAACGTGTCCAGTCAAGTTTTGAATGTCTCCAGAGAAGGAGACTCCACAGCCTCTCTGGGCAGCCTGTTCCAGTGCTCTGTCACCCTCACGGTGAAAAAGGGTTTCCTCATGTTAACCCGGAACCTCCTATGCTCTAGCATGAATGCCATTGACCAGTGGCATTTTCTGATAAACTAACCCTTAATTGTATAGGTGCTGCTCTTGGAGGCTGCAGGAGGAAAAGATCTGATTTTAGCTGGGAGAAAGTGAGCAATCTAGTGAGTAAAATCTGAGTGAGTTGTCCTAGGCTGTGTTAATGCTCCACTGAGTGACGACCTTGGAAACGAGAGACTCCTCATCAACACACTATGAAACAAGTGAATAGCCATTATGTCTTTTCTCCTTCCTTCTCCAAACAAATGTGCCTTAATGGAGAGCTCAAGGCTCATTTTGTCTATAGGAAATTACTTTCACATACAGTACACAAAGATATTTTCCCTAAATTGCTGAAACAGATGTAGGAACAAGCTGAACAGTTACAGACCCATGTTAAACCAATACGAATGACTGTAGACAGATTACTAGCAACTTATTTAAAGCATTAGAAAAGCTATTCAGTTTGATTTATATGAATATAGGATCAAGTTCTTTTTCATATGAACTGTATATAACCTGGGCCATGTCAGGGGAACAGGAGAGGGATGGGGAGATGGAAAGAGACATATAAGAAGAAAAAAATCATGAACTTATGATTTGGCTTGCTAACGAGTCATTGTTACCTGATCTCTACTTAGGCCAGATTCTTGCTCATTATCAGAATTACCTTTGGATTTCCATGCATTTCCAAGAGCACTTTTACTACACTCTGCTTGTCTGTGTACCATTCTGCCATATTTACAAATAATTATTCCATAAAATACATTATATTTCCATAAAAGAGAATCATCTATTAGTCATTATGCTCACCTGTGCTACCTAGCATAAAGTAATGTTTTAGCAAACAGGAAAAGTGTGATCCTAAAGTATTTGCTGTAGTTTTTGTACTCCTCCAACAAAACTTGACAGAAAAAGATATATTTAATTAAATTAATTTTCTTTAAACAAAAGCTGAGAAAATAACCAAAATTTGCATTGGACACAGAAGTTTTGTATCACCATAATAGCAATAACCTAACAATAACATTATATTAGTTGACATTCTCTCTAAACTTCTCTTGCAGATAACATAAATTAGCCCTGCTTACAAATTTCTAGGAATTACATTTCTCATCCTTGGGCTCAAACTGGCAGGATTTAGTTGTGTGCAAAGTGGGAGGATTTTTAACAGGAGGTACTCTATGATTTCTGAAAAGTATGAGTCTTAGAAACAGCGTGCCTGTAATTATCATAGAATCACAGAATCATGGAATGGTTTGGGTTGGAAGGGACCTCAAAGATCATCTAGTTCCACCCCCCCCTGCCATGGGCAGGGACACCCTCCACTACATCAGGCTGCCCAAAGCCCCATCCAACCTGGCCTTGGACACTGCCAGGGACGGGGCCTCCACAGCTTCTCTGTGCCTCCCTGGCCAGGCCTCCCTGACATCTCCACTGCCAGGGATGGTTGCCTCTCTGGGCAACCTGGGCCAGTGCCTCACTATCCTCACAGCTAAGAATTGATTCCCAATATCTAAATCTCCCCTCTTTTAGTTTAAATCCATTCTCCCTTGTCCTACCACTACACTCCCTCTCCGTCTTTCCTGTAGGCCCCTTTAGGTATTGGAAGGCCACAATTAGGTCTTCCCCAAGGCTTCTCTTCTCCAGGCTGAACAAGCCCAACTCTCTCAGCCTGTCCTCAGCCCTCTGATCAACTTTGTGGCCTCCTTTGGACTCTACTCCAGCAGCTCCATGTGCTCCAGCGTGTCAACCGCACCACACAGCTTGGTGTCATCAGCAGACTTGCTGAGTGCACTCCATCCCACTGTCCAAGTCACTGACAAAGATGTTAAACAGTGCCAGTTCCAGTACCAACCTTTGAAGAACGCCACTCTTCACTGACGTCCACTTGGACATCAAGCTGGTGACCACAACTCTTTGAGTGCAACCAGTTATACTCCGGAAGAAAGAAAAAGAAAGAAGAAAACAAAATTCTCAGAGTCTAATCATCAGGGCATGAATGTGGTTAGCAAAATTAAAATTTTTAGAATGCATAGAAGAGCCTAATTAATGCAGATAACCTAAAGGTGAGGGAAACAACAAATATTCCAGTGCAGTCCCCCTTTTCCTCAGCAAAAGAGAACATGCAGTCAAAAACCAAAGTATGTCTGCTCAGTCTATGACCACAAGTGTTCCTGAATTTATTTTAGGTGGCACTTTCTGAGACACCCCCAAATAAGTTATTTAAAGACACACTCTAAAGTCAGAGGAAGAGGGCTTTGAAGAGAACCTTGCCATCAACTGGTCCAATGTCTTTCAACTCTTTTAGCTAACATTTTATTTTGTGCCTCGTTTCAAGTGTGTGACTTCTGGGACAGCAAGGTGCTTCATGCCTCATTTGCTGCGGTAACATTTTCACCAGCAAGGAACATATCTCTGGCTGAGAATTTTGTCTTATCCAGCACTGGCCCAAAGTCAGGATCTGCTATATCTAAATCCTTCCAGACAGAGACTTGTTCTATCATTACACTGACATGCTTTTCTCTAATGTCTTACCTAAACAATCCATGCTGCATTTTAAGCTGTTATTTCGTGTCACATCTGTAGACACAGGGAACTGATTATTTCTTTCCTTATGCTGGCAATCCTTCACAGCACTGTTACCATGTCCTCAGTCTTTTCATCTTCAGGCTAAGTAAAACAAATTCCTCCAATCTCACCTTAAAGGTCATGTTTTCTACATCTGTGGATTATCTGCACTCTCTCTCTTGGACTCCCTC
This sequence comes from Psophia crepitans, assembly GCA_013399095.1. Classification (NCBI taxonomy): domain Eukaryota; kingdom Metazoa; phylum Chordata; class Aves; order Gruiformes; family Psophiidae; genus Psophia; species Psophia crepitans. The sequence continues at coordinate 156,683 of VWZZ01005913.1, read as the reverse complement.
CAGTTGTCCCATCTGTTACAGTGCACTGCCCAAAACTGGGAACAGGACAAGGTCTTATGACTGCTGAGTAAAGCAGAAGGAGTAAAACTTACAGCACGTCTGCCATATACCCTAGTATGTGGTTTACTTTTCACAGCGTGGGATTCTTCACTCACATTCAGTTAGTGATTCAGTGGCGTCTGTTTAACTTCTGCTTTGCCAAGAGCGCTCTCTTCCTTATACGTATGCAATTAATTATTCCTCAGGGTAGTGTTCTGTTGCCTCCTATTTTTCCCCTAGATCTTTTCTTCAGCTTGTCAAGATAACTGTGAATCTTTTTTAATCCTGTTTTCAGTCTTTCAGATTTTTCCTCCTGGGAGTTTGCAGTCCCCTTCCAGGTTGGTATTGTCTGCAGATATTACAGCTGTACTCCCTCTTCTGTCTTCCAAAGTGGTGAATAAAATATTCCATACATTCAGAGCCAGAAGAATCCTTACAGCAAGTACTCCTTCTTTCACTTTGAGAATGGGTCCTTAATCACTTCATACTGTTTTTTCCCACAGTAGTTTTGCATTCACTTTACAATAGGTTTATAAACCCAGTTTGTTATCAGGAATGTTCTGCTAGACAAGGTCAGTGTTTTGTAAGAGTCAAATTATATGACACCTTTCCTGGTCACTGTTTTTTCCCTAGTTATAAGCATAAATTAGTCTTGTCTGATGTAATTCGATCTTCTCAAGTTATACTGACCTGGTGCTTGTCACACTTTTATCTTAGATTCCTAACATTATCCATTGCACCAGCATCTTTATACTAATGGCTGATTATCTGACTGGCTTATAATTGACCCATCCTCCAGCAGTTCTCAGAGACTGTTACAGCCACTTCGTTAGGTCTTACGTAGAGGATTTCATCAAGAACAACTGATCTGGAAATATCTAACTTTAGTGACCTCTAAACTGTCCTTCTCCATTCCCACACCAGGTCTTTCCCTTAGTTACTAAGTTAATTTGCTAGCCATCAGATCATGTTTAATATTCTTCATGGAGACTGGTGCAAAAACTCTACAAAGTCCTAAGTCTTTTTACTAAGATCTGCTATATTTGTGTCTATCCATTGGTAAACTAAAGTTCATGATGTTCCTCCCTTCTGAAGAAGGTTCAGGACTCAAAAATCCAAACCTCCAATGAGATTTCAATCCATCCTGAGAAGGTACTCTCCACTTCTATATGGAAAAGTCACTTAGACTGCTTTGAAGTCACTATAGGAATACATTTGAAAGGCTGAACAAGACTTCTCAAACAACATAAACCCAGCAAACAGGGAAAGGTAAAACTTTGTAATGTCTTTTAATAGGAACAGTGTTGAAGACAGCTTCCTCAAAGAATAACCTACACAATTGCCTGGGAATCACCAATGCAGATAAATAATGTAGATTTATTACTTGGTTCATAATTCAAGTAGAGTAAACTGAATTACAAAATTAATGCCTCAAAAGACTTTTCTCTACTAAACTGTTGTAAATTCAGAGCATGTACTCCAAGGAATAAAGTGCATTTATGGTTGATAGAACATGGCTTACAGCTTTGAAGGTATGAGAAGGTGAATAAACTGGAAATGCAGTTCTCTCTGCTCTGAAAAAATAGCCATGCAGAGTAAACAGTCATAAATAACAGGAATTCATCTGTCCCTTGAGATGAAAATACTGATCATGGTAATAGGAGCATTAAACAAGGCGTAATGTGGAGGATGACTGAAGAGAAATTAATCAGTCCATTACTGTCATTGGCTTAAGAACCAAAGAGCTATTGCAACTTTTACAGATAAAGGACATGAAGTTGTTGGAAAATATCCTTTGAGGGCAGCTATCTGCTACTTAGATCTGAGGCAGTTGCAGAAGAGAGAAAAGCACTTAGAATGAAAAATCACGTTCCTATATCAAGCAAGTTTTCATTCTTTCTGGATCCAAGTAAACACTATTGCCAAATGGCTTGAAGTATTAGGATGATTATCCAAATACTTAAATCAAGGCACCCTTGTTTTAGGTATCTCCCCCAGGGACACAATTCTGATTTACTCCAAATGTAACTGTGACTGGAGTAACTCCAGAAAACTGTTCAGAAGTGCCGAAGAGAACATGCAGATGAAATCTCATTTTCAGTACGAATTCAGGCAAACAGAAGATTGCATTTCATATATTTTTAGTGCAACTATCCCTCCAGAATTTCCAACATGAAGCAGGTGCCCTGAAGTCACTGGGGTTTGTTTAAGAGCAATGATGACGACTCTGAGAGATTCTTCCCTTTTGACTGAATTGGAGCTGCCCAGCTGCCCACTCTTGAGGCTGGATCCAACCTCCTCATGCACGCTACGTGCCCACAGCCTGCCTGTGTGCACACATCATTCTGGCAAGAAAAATGACTGGCACATGAGGGACTCCCACCAGTAGCATCTGCTCACAAATTCAGAAAGTTTGGATAGTTCTGATTTCAAACCATGAGACAAGCAACTCTAAGGAGAAGGTAAACTGCACTCACCCAAATTAATTCAAAGATAAGAAAATGATATTTCCCTAAGGGAATGTGTTCATAACAGCTACGGTAATTAAAATTCTTTAGAGCTGAGGTGACAACAACTGACCAAGCAAGGCAACTTGACATGCATCAGAAGTACTGTTTTTAAGAAATCCCTCATCTCTGCCTTGATTAGATGTCAGCAAACACTTCTGACAGTAATTTTTCAGCAGCACAAGAATGCAGTCAATGACTGCTCTCAGCCCACCAGAGAATGAATCTATTTCTAGAAAGGGAAAAAAGAGAAGAAAAAAAAAGAGACAGGAAAAAAAAAAGAAAAAGAAAAGAAACCCAACAATCCTCGACTTCAAGGATGTATGGGCTTCCCTAGGAAGTTTGCTTAAGTGAATACATTAGAGTCATTGCATGCATCACAGAACACCGCTGAACAGAAGGCAAACAGGAGAGAGCTCATCCTCTCCCCAGAATAAGGAGCCTCCCTTGACTGCCAATATCATGATCAGGGAGAGTCCTGCCGTAAGTCGTTGAAAAGGCTAAATTGTGCTGTCACTACGTGAAAAGTAAGAAGTGTTACCAGCCGATGACTCTGTTAACAGCAGTGAATACACTGCTATTTAATGTCCCCTCTTGAACCAAGTGAATATTTGCAAATCCCTGTACTTTATACCCCAAACTACTACACAAGTTCAAGTTCAGATGGCTCACTGACTTATGTAGGTTTCCCCAGCTCTACACCAGCCTGCTGAGGACAGTAATGTTAAAAGCCATTTGTGGCTATAGTCACTTGCTACAGCAGTTCAAGAATTTTTGATGAAAACCTGCCCTTAGGCAAAGACTACAAAAGTGTTGAAATACAGAGATACAGAAAACACATCATAGGCTTTACAAGTACATGAACTTTGGAAAAAGCAACCTGTTAGGATTTAACACACATTACTGTGCACCGAGGAAATAAAAGACCTGATTTTTTGTTGTTTTTTTAGGAGTAAAATAAAGTAAGAAAAAAACATGAAATACAAAATGTCATGTCAGAAAATCATAAAAACATTGTGTGCCCAGGTGGCCAAGAAGGCCAATGGCATCCTGACAGGTATCAGGAGCAGTGTGGCCAGCAGGGGCAGGGAGGTGATTGCCCCTGCACTTAGCTCTGGTGAGGCCGTACCTCGAGTACTGTGACCAGTTTTGGGCCCCTCACCACAAGAAAGACATCGAGGCCCTGGAGCGTGTCCAGAGAAGGGCAACGAAACTGGTGAAGGGACTGGAGCACAGGTCTTATGAGGAGCGGCTGAGGGAACTGGGGTTGTTTAGTCTGGAGAAGAGGAGGCTGAGGGGGAGCCCTGATCACTCACTATAACTACCTGAAAGGAAGTTGTGGTGAGCTGGGGGTTGGTTTCTTCTTCCAAGCAACGAGGGATAGGACAAGAGGAAACGGCCTCAAATTGCTCCAGGGGAGGTTTAGATTGGGTATTAGGAAAAATTTATTCACTGAAAGAGTGGTCAGGCATTGGAAGAGACTTCCCAGGGTGGTGATGGAGTCACCATCCCTGGAGGTATTTAAAAGACATGTATATGTGGAGCTTATGGACATGATTTAGTGGTTGGACTTGCCAATGTTAGATTAGCAGTTGGACTTGATTTTAAAGGTCTTTTCCAACCAAAACAATTCTATGATTCTATAATTAAATTTTTTAAAAAAATATATATTTCAGATAGCCTACACCTTTTGATTTGGATTGGTTCTTTACTCTTTGAATTGAAGCAAATCTAAATAATCAAAGTTTGCTAGTTTTCCAACTGAAATGTCACATTAAAATCGATAATTATAAATCTTTTTCAGTATTGAAATATTTTTATTCTTTCAAAAATTGCTTCAGTTTTTCAGCTGAACTTAAATTTGCAAATGCTTCCATGTGATCCAAGCACCATTTACCATAGAATGACACAATTTTGACAAAAATTGTCCATTTGCATTTGTTTGCCTCATATACTCTGCAGGAGCACTAAAAGGCACTTTGTTCAAGCACTGAGAGAGGAGAAGAGTCTCAGGCCGGTGGGGTATACCATAACTCAAGCAAAGTACAGTTTGTATAAACAGCAGATGCTGGCTTTTTCACTCAGCAAGAGGGGGATTCATCTCCATCTCAGCTGGTCACTCTGGTTCCATTTGTAGTCATTGGAGACAAATGGGTAGTTTTAGGACAGAATTCACAAAATCTCTTTCAAATATCTACATTAGGATGAGATTAACTGCATCCTAAAACAAGCTGCTTTCCCCCTTGACCATAAAAAAAAGCTGCTTTTCCCTCCCTGACTACAAAGTTAGGAGCTTATAGCTCAGATGCAGACATCTACATTTAGACTGATGAATCCCATCCCCAAAGCTGAGTTAAAGCTCACTGCAATCACTGACTGTCCATTGAATTCAATGGGCCCCAAAAGAGAATCAATCCCCGTTAAGGAAACATTTAGTCGCTTTTGTTACTTGCAGATCATAAGTGTATTTATGGTGTTTTTGCTTTGAATAGCAGGTCACTAGGTCTTGCATATTGATAATTACAGAGCATAACTTCTTGATGGGATTTGCATAGATACAGTACTTCAACAGCCAGTCGTACGAGATCACACACCTTTCCTCTTGAAAAATCAAATATTTTTTTCCATTGTTGACTGTGCAGAGACTACAGGCCTGATCCAGTACCCTGCCAATTCAATGGTAAAGTCCCCTGTGATTTCAATCAGTGCTGCAGCAGACTTGAAAAGTGTGGGCGGGGGGTAAAAAAAATCACAAAATTTCTGTTTTGCAAAGCATTCCAGAAACAAATTCACTACTTGCACTCAAATCTTTTGTTTTTCCCCAGAGGTCAGACAACCCTCCCACTCAGAAATAATTATTAGCTGGAAGCACATTCTGGCTTTTACTGTTCCAAATGAACCTGACAAGTAATTTCCAAAGGAATTTATGTGCTGTTGTATTTCCCTAGGCTATGTTTTAAAAGTGTGATCCCCTTTATTGCCGTCTGAGAGAGTTTAAGCAACTTTACCATTCTCCTTAGGGAATATTGGAGGATAGTTTGTGAACAGAACAAGAAGCGATACCATCTTTTCTGCAGGAATTCTCATATGACTCTGCCTCACTCATTAGAGCAGTGAAGAAAAGGTATTTGTGAAAGTTCTTTTGAATAATCACTGATTTAGCTTAACAAGATTGTATTTGCTTTCCAGATGTTATTTAATATAAGATTGGCATAGTGAGAGTAAAATGAATACTTGTAAAATACATATAGAGACCACAATTTACCACACTGTAAGTACTGCAAACCTCCCTGTGCTACCAATGGCATCTTCCACTTCCTTTTTATTTAATCATACAAATACAAAGTAGAAATAAAGCCATATGACCTAAGTGACCAGGGTATCCAAGTTAAAGAAGTCAAATATCTAAAGATAATAGTTCAGAAGTAAGTCTATAGGCTCACATGTTCACATGAAAACTTTGCTACATATTTTCTATTACTAAAAAAATGCCTTTCCTCCTGTTCGAATGTAAGAATTAAACAACTAAACTTGTACAATGAATTACTTCCTGAGAACAGTTCAAGGCAGGTAAGCATGAACGGTGGTTGGATCTGCTCCATGGGCACATCTATATGTAACACAGAACAGAGTTATTGCTTGAAATAAATAACTAGAGAAAGTTATAATTACACTGAGCATGCATGTACAATGACGGTATATTCCATGCGTTGTACCTAATTGTATACACTGTATGAATGTGTGTGTATGTAGGTGCATTTATATATTTTACATATACCTGTGAAATACATTTGTTTCAGTCATGAAAATTTTGCAGAGGAAACCAACTGATAAAAAGTTAAGGGATCTGGCCAAAGCCAAAAGCAGCAGCTGACTTCAGATGAGAATTCAGACCTGATAGGTGAATTCCTAGCTCCGAATTATATGGACAAGAACATTTCTCTTTAAATGATGAATATATTACCACTACACCAAACTAAAACAGGTCCTGGAGGCCATCTAATAAGATCTGGACATCCTCATGCCATTAAATTCTCTTACTTCCCAAAACACAGCAAAACCCATACCATGAGGGGAATATTGCTTGCACAGTTCTAAAAAATATGACCACATAATTGTTAGCAAAAGCAATAGCTGGTCCAGGCCAAAAGTGGGCAGCCAGGGACCACTTAACAGCATAGATAACCAAGCTTAGGTTTGTGTTTGACAGTGCTTAATGAGCTAGTAAAGAAATAATAAATAGGGCCAGGCTACATCTCCATGAGTTCCAGCCTTGAACTCAGCCTCCAACCATCCTGCTCTACCTTATTTTTGTATGTTACCCTCCATCCAAGAGTTGTTATTTGTTTCCATTTGATCCACAGAGAATATTTTTGCTATAGCTGCCTCCAGGAGGCTTAGTCCTTTAATTCAAGCAATAGAGGTTCTGTCTTTTGCATTTGATATCCGAGGCACACTCTCCAGTGATGACCTAGATACTGGGGTAACATAGAGATCGTGCTTCCATGCTGAGTTAGGCACCCTATGGAGACATCATTTGTTTCCCCAGGCAAGAAAGTATTACACATATAAACGAAAAATGCCTTCAATTGAAAAGACATTTCACACTTTTCCCAAGTGCATGAGGGACACAACTCACAGAAACGTAATTTAATAGGATTTTTTAATGAGTCCTATGATAAATGTTTTATGGCCAAAAAGAAAAGTAAAAACCCATTGTACTTTCTGAAGAGGCCAAAGAACATGTGAGTTGCAAAATTAATTCATAGGTCTCCCTTGAAGAGCAATTCTTAATGCCCTCTATTAAATTACATCTCTTTATTTTGAGAAAATGGATTTACTTATTTCTTTGCAAGAAACCTGAGAATAGCATCACCAATCACTTTGTGTGACATGTACATGCCAGTGACATCGGGTTATATAGTGACTGACAACTGAGACTTCTGCTATACCTAGGAAGAGCTTAATAAAATTGACTTAAAAGATATTTTTTATTATTCCCAAGAACAGGGTTGGTAATGAGATTTTTTAGCTAACCACACTTCACTTGACAAATTATGAAGAGATCAATTTTTTTCCCATTAGCCTCACCCTCATCAATGGCTCAGCTGAGGTCAACTAGCCCTTCACTTGTAGTTAATGGTACACAACCTTTGTCTACTGATTTTTCTTTGTCAAAGCCTAACAGAAGAAAAATCAATGGCCCTTATTTCAAATTCAAAGGAAAATATTTTTCTTTAAATTAAAAACTCCTCTCACTTGAAAGCCACAAGGAATGTATTTGGGAAAGTCTGCCTTAGTCTAGTAAGACGACAACTCAATGCAAAGGCTGAATGTCATAAGCTGAGTGGTGCTGAGCATCTGGAAATCACACAGTGCAAAATTTAACTCATTGAAAAAATGACTTATAATTTCAATGAGGCCTGAAAGTTGTCTTTGGATTTTACCAGGAGATGTAACTAGCCCGTAGCAGTTTCCATTGACATATTACTGTCTAAAAGACATGTTCCAAAACTTCAAACATTTTAAATTATGATTACTTCATTGTCTTTTTGTATTGCTGCACAAGGTACAGTGTGCATTTTACACACACCTCCATGCCCCTGCCTGCCTAGAAACTCACTGTTACCACAGTGCAGATTTTGACTTTTAATATACGTGCAAGCTGAGTTCCACAGAGTCCTATTCTCAGACTTCATTTTTCTATCATGTATATGTAAGCCACCAATGCAAGACATGTTAGCGTAGAAAGAAGTTATCGAAAAACATTTTAATACCATTATGGTAAGGATCACCTTCTTCTGGGAAGCTGATCATAGTTTTGCATTTTTTGTTGGCTTACATGGGGATTTAATGACCTCTCTAGACCGATGTGTTAGCCCTTAGCTGATTACACAAATCCTAACTCATGCCAGATTCATCCTTCCAAATGTCTGGCACTCAGGTGAGACGTTCCCTTCAGGATCCCTCTGTAGTCCACAACAATTTAGAAGTGCAATTTGAATCTCTGATGGGCAGGATCAGCCCCATAACCTGTCCATCGACTATAATGAAAATCTAAGGTGGTCTAATAGGGTGCCTAAAGAGTCATCAAAGTTTAGATTGGAGGATCTCTGTATACTGGATGGCTCTGAAAAAAGCAGAGAGGCATCTTGCCTAATTTAACATTAGGTATCTGTGTAGCACAGCACAGCAGCATCACAGTCAAAAGAAGAACACAAACATTTCCAACAGACAATTTTCACTGACCTAGGTGTATTCCCTGCCTCCTTTTGTGACTTAGACTGGAACAGCCTTCTGCTTCTCCTTCGTGAGGTTACAGCTCCCTTCCTGGAAATATCCTTACCAAGTAAAATGGTCCTCGTACTGGGACAAGTCCTAGAAGATGAAGAAACTAGTGTGGGATTTTAGATTTGCATTCCTGAAATTGAAGTCAGATTTGAATGTTCAGTCTGAGCATCTCTGCAGATCTAGCCAAAGGAAGTTTTCTTTTAACATCTTCATCAGTGGCATTCAAATAAAACTAAGACTCAGGGGTTCCTCCCCTGGAGTTTTACTCAGCTATGTCCATTTAGGCTCACACACCCTATCTACAAGATTCTTTCAGACTTCAAAAGATGCTGAAACTTTAACTGATAATTTACACAAAAAAGGTCTATAGACCTGCACGTAATCAGGACAATCTGGATATAAAAACCATAGCAAAAATGTTGGCAGTCAAGTTAAAAAGTGGTAGAAGTCTTCAAAAACGCCTAAGGCTTTATAGGACTGCAAGTCCTTTTTCCATAGTTTGTCCTTTACATTTTTTGCATGTATCATGACTAAAAATATAAATTATAGATAGGATTTAACTAGTAATAATATCAATATATTCCTTTGACCGCAATGAACAGTAATCTCTTTTTTTATGAATGAATGCCAGGAAGATATCTGTTTGTGTTAAATGAACCAGTCCTTTAAGTATTTTTGGTTTGGGAAGCATGTTTTAGTCCAATTACAGTCTTTTGTGTTAATCTTCTCTCCAAGATATTAAAAATTTACAGTGCCAATTCTCCTGAAAAAAGGCAAGTGTGACCATCAGGCCAGGTATTATCAACAGCTTGCAATGGGTGGCTGGATCTGGACTCCATTTTTATACTAAACACAGGAAAGATTGTCCCTACTCAAAACAACTTAAGGTCCGAAGTTTCTATCCAGAAAGTAATTTAGATTTTACTACTCCACAGACCCACGTGACTTTGTAGATCTGGTCTCAGGTAGTTAGAGTGTAGTATCAGGAGTCAGACACCAATGTAACAATGCACAGAGACTATTAGTTGCTATCTAACTGATTTTATCTTACCCTATTTTAGTGATTTATTTTTTTTTCTGTTTTTCCCTTGGTTTCATATCAACTTGGAATACAAATTTAATTACTTCTAGCCCAAATATCACCAATATTAATACCAGAACTTTTTAGGAATGGGTGGATGGATAGATGGGTGGATAGATGGATATTACATCTCTTCTTAACGGACTACAAGTACACTGAATACTTAGGGATTTGTTTAACCTCCGATGATCACTACATGAATAAAGCAAATTTTGTGGAGATAATTAATCAGCTTCAGAGAAAAGCTTGCAAATGGGCACCTTTATTCATTAGCTGGCTGGAAAGAGCCAATGAAGCATGAATTGATTACCTGGAATACATTATCTTTTCTAGATGCTGCCAGCTGTGGTTCCTTCTTCCTTTCTGTAGTACATTAAGTAGAATCATGACTTCTGTAATTTGGACCAGAAAGACATTGAGTTTGCATTTCAAATTCATGCAAAAATCAATACAACCAAAAGACTGACTAAGTCCGTATTTCAAACTTGTATCATCTGGCTGTAGTTTGCAGTAGAGTGATAACCGATACTGGGACCAGAATAAGGTAAAAGAACTTCAGCCTGGAAGATAATTCTTGCTAAATTAACTGAATTTCCCTACATTTCATGATACAGGAGAAATATTTGAAGTAAACTAAAATCCAAGAAGAACTCCGATACACAGATATGTCAAAATACTGATTTCCCTAACCTACAAATTTTTAACCTGTCAAATGAAAGCATAGACCAGAGCATATCTCTCCCAGGACTTACAGTGAAATATGCCCAAGTTGTCAAGCCTTATGATTGTCTATGGACATGTTACTCCACAAAAAAAAAAAAAGTATTTTGAAACAATTCATACTGGGCCATACGCACATCCCACAACCTGTTAATTTGTTTCAATGTAATAGTCTCTATACTTTCACATACCATTAATCTGTGTAGCACATTCTGCTGAGAGGAGGCACAGAGGTAGGTCTGATGTAAATAAGAAGTGAAAGTGAGGTACAAGTTAGTGCTCCACACAAAACAGAAAGCTGCAAAAAACATGCCGACCCCCGTCCGCATTTCAGGTACAACATGATGCAGGCAATTACCCCAAGATGCACAAACAGTGGCAGCTTCTTGCTCTTCTAAGAACCAAGGAAAACTCAAGTAAAGCACAGCAGGGAAGAGTAGCCCTGGCTGCCGATACCGTAGCAGGGTGGGGAGGATGGGGAGGCGAAAATGAAGTAGTCATAGGATGGAAACCACTGATCACCCTTCTACCTGAAAGGAAGTTGTGGCGAGCTGGGGGTCGGCCTCTTCTCGCAGATAACTAGTGACAGGACAAGGGGAAATGGCTGCAAGTTGCACCAGGGGAGGTTCAGGTTGGAGATGAGGAGAAATTTCTTCTCGGAAAGGGTGGTCACGCATTGGAACGGGTTGCCCAGGGAGGGGGTGGAGTCACTGTCCCTGCGGGTGGTTAAGAAAAAGTTGGATGTGGTACTTAGGGACATGGTTTAGTGGGTAATAGGTGGGGGGGGAGGACGGTTGGACTGGATGATCCTTGAGGTCTCTCCCCACCTTAATGATTCTATGATTCTATGATTCTTTCCTTGATAAATCTGCATGTATATATCTTGTAGCCATATGGCAAACTAGTCGTTTTACAAAATGTCTAAACCATTCAGTTATTTCATTAAATGACTGCTTTAATCCCAGATGTGACTAAAATTTTCAGTTATTTCAGAAAACTACCGGATATCATAGACAGACATTGTGGGAAATGCCTAAGCCTCGTTTCTCTTTGATCATGGAATAATGAAACAATGTTTCCAGTACATTTATTTTTAAAACTGTATACTCATGTTTGTAGCTGAAACTACATAGCAATATACATCAAGAGCAAACATTTATTTTCAAAATTGAAACTGTTTCAGAAAGTCATATTTTTTTTTAATTTTGCAAGCTAAGTGCTTTCAAAAAACAACCTAAAACAGGTTCCAGGGGCTCAGAGTGAAGAGGAATGAGGGTGGGAACTGAATGTACATATGGCTAGACAATACTGAAGAGAAAGTTGATTTTTCCTGTCCTTTATTTCTTGTCCATCTCTGTATTCAGGATTCAGCTTTCATCCTTTTAGTTTGCTTGGCCATATCAAATGGGACATCACAAGCTTGTCTGGTGATGTAACATTAGGATCCCTACAGCCATGGGAGGAAATCTGACTCCTACCTATATGCATCAAAAAAAGTGCTGCTCACAGGACCTACCCTGGGACCAGGGTAAGCTCCTGCTAGTGCCCTCATTTGTGTAGATCATTGCAGCCAGCTTCCACCCTCAATGCTGTTACAGAGGTTTGCTGAAGGCATTCCCCCTTCAGTGAAAATCTAACAGTGTAACCCTTGCTAGTGCTAGGACTTACAACCCACACTCACCTGCCAAGAAAAGGCTCTATGTTGGAAGCACGTGAATTAATAACTTGTGAGAGCAATGCATTGGTGTGCTGGACTCCACCAATGAGCACCATCAGGTGGAGACCATGGTCCAGGGCAGCAACCCCAGCTCCAAAAACTCTGAAGAGTGTCTCTGTTACAGCAGAGTACCCACAGCCTGCCAAAGTGAGGAAAGACCTATCTGCAGGAGGAGTGGAGGAAAACATGTGCAGACCCAGTGACAGGTCCACCAACAGTAGCAAAGATTGCTGAGGCTTCCTGGCCTTATGATTCTTTTCTTATTTATTTTTCCTAGTTCATCATGGACAAGAAAGAGAGTCATACAAGAAGCTTCAGATGTGCTCTGAAACCCTGCCGCATCTCCAGATCAATCCTACCCTCTTCCAAATTGCTAACTTTGGAGCAACTTCTAGCACCCAATACGAGAACAGCAGGAATCCTGGGTCACTCATGTGCCAGCCCTTCGTGGAATTTTTGAATCCTAATATGTTCTCATTATCTGAAAATGAAAAGAAACCCACTAATCTCCCGAAGCACCTCTGGATATAAGCCTGATTTTGGTGCTGTGTAGGAGCCAAACAGAAGAGACTCCCACCTGAAGAACAACAGTTTCTCCTTCATGCTTCAATGAACAAACTGAAAGAAATAATGTACAAAGAATACAGGTATTAAAAGGAGACAACCTACTCGGAGAAATTTTGAGTGTAAGAAAGTTCTCAGAAGGAGAGTCAACGAAAGGGCATGTTGTCCCGTGGCTAGGGAATTTCCAAAGGACTGGAAAATGCATGACTGCTCTTTTGCTTTGTATCACCGCTGCTGTTTATTAATTCCCTGAATAGTAAGAAGTGGCTAGAGACATCATTTCCCACATAACCACAGTGTGAAAGCACATGGATAATGCCAGGATTCACCTTCTGTCAGTTTATAAAACCAAGTGAAACAGGCATATCATCCAGAACACCGGTAATGCCAGTCAGTTGGAAAAAATGCCTGAAACCTTTAATTATTTCATGAAAGGACTGATTGCACAAGATGACAGGAATAAGCGCAGACACAGAGAGACATACATACATTTCAAAATACTGGAGTGTACACTTACCTGTATACATATGCATGCCAAACAAAACACACAGCAGCCAGTTGTTAAAGGAATTGTTTGATTATTTCCCATTGCCACCAGCTGGCTCCTGCCTCTGCAATGATCCCTCAGTACAAATGAATGACCCTTGTGCTGTAAAGAACAGTTTGTCTTTTCTAAGTTTGATTTGTCAGCTAGGATAATACTGCCTTAGCTCTTGCACTGTCCACCAGTGTCCTGATAGGGCTCCCCGGTACCCTGAGTGCAATGAATCAAAATCATTCAGATCCCATTTCCAGTCCCAGTAATGGCTACACATCACATAAAATGAAGCTTTGGTTGTTGTTGTTTTTTAAAATGTCATTTAATACCACAAAGAAAGAAAAGTTTCTGAAATTTTCAATTAATTTTTCCACTTCTTTCCTGAACTAACTTGACAGTTCCAGATTTCTCATCTCATGCTTCACAAATTAAATACAATGAAAAGATGAGAGCCTTTCATTTTAGGAGAGTGATATCATTTATGCTTTTATTTATTTTATTTTATTTGCACTTCAGTCACAACTTCTTATATTTCCTCTTGTTGCATTTTAGGCTAAAAGAGATAATCTAAGATGACTGTGCTGTTCTCCCAAGCCATAGCCTGTCAGATTGCTGAATTATCAGTACCTAGTCAAGCAGCACAATAGTAACAGATCACATATGCCAATTCTCCCCCCCCTCCCCCACTTGGTAACCATTTTTCAGTCACTGGAGGAAAGTGCACAGTCCAATCTCTCTTTTGCATGATCAAAGTTAGTTCAACTCTATAGCTTAGCAGATGTCCTTGGGCAGCAGGTGGTCCAATGAATTATATCAGAGAAACCAATAAGTTGTGTATTATTCTGGAGACTCTTAGCCTTCTAACTCGTTAAAAGAACACATTTCCTTTTTCTTTTCTCCTTTTTTAATGAATTTTCCGTCAGGCTGCCAACCTTCTTTAAAAATAGTCTCTAGGAAAATACAGCAATGAAACTGCTTTCTAAAAAAATATTTAGAAATCTAACATCAGTTGTTGACATCTGGAAACAAGATGTGGGATGGGAAAACATGCTGAAAATATCCTACAAATATTGTGCACATTGACATCTCTCTATTCAAGCTATTCTGACTGGAGCTATTCTGACTTTCATCAACAGGAAATCCTCCCCAGATTTGTCATGTCAACACAAATCAGAAGGGAGCACAACCTGTGCTGTCAAAAGCACTTAGAAACACCCTAAAGACGATGGCCACAAAAGTCACGTCACTTAACTACACAGAGCAGCCACAAGTCCTTAATGCATTCTCAAGTTTTGGGCGTTTGTTTTCTTTCTACTGAGAAATGAAACAACTGGTGACCAGTATTTTAGTCATATCCACCTTCTTCACAATATAACTACGATTCGTATTCACTTCGATACCAACCTCAGAGTACCTATTAACAGTCATGCCTCCGGGCAGAAGTGTTGTTTTATGTTTAACGAAGAGGACAGGGAGCGCAATGATCTGCATTCCATCCTCGTTTCCACGAGACTTGCTTTGTGGACTTAGCACGCTTCGTATCTTCTATGTTCCTCAGTTATCCCACATGTGAAATCAGGATAACGACCTTTCCCTCACTCACCAGGAAGTTGTGAAGCTGAATTCATAAACGTTCAGCAAGTTGTTTTAAGGTGCTTGGCTGGAAAGAAGCATATATGAAATGTTTTCCTATCTGTATTAAGCTACCCCTGATGCTGAAAAATATAATGCAATGTACACAGATAAATACAGCTCTTTTTCTGTGACTCCAAATTCCAGCAGCTGCGAGAATTAACAGAAGAAAGGATGAGTGATACTAATTTTCTTCTGTAAGGTAAGGGTTGTATATTACAGTCTGCTTTAATCAATAATAGAGTCATGCTACTAAAAATGAGCTAGAAAATTATTTAGGAAAGCAAAGAGATGGAGTCTTCAGGCTCTTCTCTGCCACAATATAACTTCCCTGTATTTTGGCTTTTGGCATACTTTAAGAGGAAAAAGAAAAAGAAATCTCCAGCCATTCAGACCGAATAAATTCTACAATCAACTGTTTCAAAAAACCCCATCCTCAAGGAGGATGGCAGCAGATTTGTATGCAGTGACAGGTTTAACAAATCACCTGATAATTGGGTGTGACCTGCTAGGAAGAACAAATTGAAGCGTAAAAATGGAGTCTGCAAACATGTTGCTTTCTTCCTCAATGGATAGCTTTCCTAGTGCATTCAGGGATTATGCATTTACTTGTCGGCAAAAATAAGTTGCTGCTTTTTCACTCCTTTCAGCTTTGCGCAGCCAGCACAGTAAAAAGAATGTGAACGAATTTATTAGTATTTGTGCATCATAACTACATTTGTTTGCAGAGTTCTTCATGCTTCCAAGACAAGAGAGTTGCACACAACGAAGCTGGTGAAGGGGCTGGAGCACAGGTCTGATGAGGAGCAGCTGAAGGAACTGGGCTTGTTTAGTCTGGAGAAGAGGAGGCTCAGGGGAGACCTTATTGCCCTCTACAACTACCTGAAAGGGAGTTGTGGTGAGCTGGGGGTCGGCCTCTTCTCGCAGATAACTAGTGACAGGACAAGGGGAAATGGCTGCAAGTTGCGCCAGGGAAGGTTCAGGTTGGAGATGAGGAGAAATTTCTTCTCTGAAAGGGTGGTCGGGCATTGGAACGGGTTGCCCAGGGAGGTGGTGGAGTCACCATCCCTGGGTGTGTTTAAAGAAAGGTTGGATGTGGTACTTAGGGACATGGTTTGTGGGCAATAGGTAGTGGGGGGACGGTTGGACTATATGATCTTTGAGGTCTTTTCCAACCTTAATGATTCTATGATTCTATTCTATAAAAACAACACTGTGGAGCGAGAGAAGTGCCTTGCACTTCTCCCGCACTCTATGAAAACTGTGTATAAAAAGCTCCCGAGTCAGAATTCCCCACCGATATGCATAGGTCAGAGGAGAGTTTTAGATCCAGTTTGCAGCCACTTTTCACACAGGTATAAATGACTCCGTAGCATTTAAGGCAGAGCTGAGTACATTGCGGTGTTATTATATAATGTGTCCTCCAGAGCGGTTATTGCTTTTGATGATGCTCAAGAAACAAAGAAATCAGCTTTGTTCTGAAAATTCAAGCAGAATATGCAGAGCTGGTACTTAGCAGAGAGAAGGCAGGCAGCATAAACTTTGAGCTTTATGACATTTCTGAAGAGTCATTTTCCTGGAACAGTTCCATTTGAAGGACTTAATTACAGTTCTTGAGCATCATCAGCACCCAAGAACGATGTCACTGTGCAAGCGAAACAGAACACCCCTACAGCACTGTATAGCAGTGCGTGCTTCGCCCTCACGAGTGAAGGCACTGCGAGCTTTTCAGGTTTTCATCATTTCAGGCAATCCAGAACTGGATTGTCCAAGGGAAGGGACAGACGCCCAGTGGTGATATTTGCTTTGTCCCACTGGGGCAGTGTGTTAGCGCTGGTTTACCTTCTCTCATAGAACAGGCAGTGACGTTATAAGAGATTTGAGGCTGGAAAAACCTCCAGGCCCCTGGGACCAAACCCTAAATGGCTCCTCAGACTGTAGACAGCTTTCAAAAAGACCTTTATGCCCTGTATATAGAGTAACCTACAGGGAAAGGTATTGAAATAAAGGGCCTAAACTGCAGAGGCCACTCATGCCAGAAGAGGGATTTCCCTTCCGTTTAAGAGGCTGTTCTGTACTGTGATGTTAGAGTGGAGATCTGGTTAGTAGCAGATGAGCCTCTGCCTTGAAATTATGAGTCATATGGCTGTTGTCACTTTCTACTCAGCAGCAGAGGACAGCACATCAGAGCCAACTTCTGCCCACAGATCTACTCCCTAGAATCTGATTCTGGCTTTGAGAAATTGCCACAGGGCAATTCAGAGCAAACTCTCTAAGTAATTTAGACTCCTAATCACAGATGCCCTAGGGTGTCTGTGGGATTCTGGCAGGATGACAGAAATGCCACAGGATCAAAGGCAGAGCCTTTTAGGACCAACAGAACAATCTGGCAGAGAAACAGCTCGAGGCCAGGTAAGATATCCTTGGTCACTTGTCTTCAGGCAATTGAATCACATTTGGTCAATCTTTGCACCAGTTTCTTCAGTGAGTACAGTTTTGGTGCCTGGGGTTTTATTTGGAGAGGGAAGTAGTCTATCAAAAATACAGATAAGAATCCATTGGTATTTTCAAAAAGACAAGGGAATATTGCTGAAAAACCCAATCACCAGTCCTTGGCTGCACCATTAGACATCCATACAGGTCCAAATATATTGGTCAGAATCTGCAGGTTCTTACAAAGAAAGAAAAAAATCTGCCTTCTAGATGGTGAGAGAGCATTGCATTTCTGTTGCTTTACATAAGAATAAAAATAATTAATAACTGATGTTATCTCTACATCTATTGCTCCATCTTTATATCAGTGTTATCTTAATATAGATAAAATAAATTAGTTTAAAAAAAAATCCTCCATACAGCACTTCAAAGCAAAGTGCATTCATCACTATTGTGTATTTCAAAGCAGATGAGGAGAAACTCACCAGTAGGACAGTATAGAGAGAGTCTCTTGGCTTATCATTTTCCCCTTCAGTGATATGTCCCCCTGTACTCAGCACTGGTGAGGCCGCACCTCAAGTACTGTGTTCACATTTGTGTCTTCACTACAAGAAAGACATCAAGCTGCTGAAGTGTGTCCAAAGAAGGGCAACGAAGCTGGTAAAAGGTCCAGAGAACAGGTCTGTACTGGGTTTACTTGGCAAGGATTTGGTAATGGGAGGGCTACTGGGGTGGCTTCTATGAGAAGCTGCTAGAAGCTTCCCCTGTATCTGGCAGAGCCAATTCCAGCTGGCTCCATGATGGACCCACCACTGTCCAAGGCCAAGCCCATCAGCAATGCTGGTAGTGCCTCTGGGGTAGCAGAGTTAAGAAGAGGAATAAAAAAAAACCATGGGAAGAAACTGCAGCCAGAGAGAGGAGTGAGAAGATGTGAGAGGAACATCTCTGCAGGCACCAAGGTCAGTGCAGAAGGAGGGGGGAGGAGATGCTCCAAGTGCCAGAGCAGAGATTCCCCTGTAGCCCATGGAGATGACCATGGTGAGGCAGGCTGTCCCCCTGCAGCCCATGGAGGTTGATGGTGGAGCAGATATCCATCTGCAGCTGTAAAGGACACTGTGCCAGAGCAGGTAGATGCCCAAAGGAGGCTGTGACCCCATGGGAAGCTCGCACTGGAGCCAGCTCTTGGCAGGAGCTGTGGACCCATGGAAAGAGGAGCCCACGCCGGAGCAGGTTTTCTGGCAGGACTTGTGACCCTGTGGGCAACCCACATTGGAGAAGTCTGTTCCTGAAGGTCTGCACCTCATGAAAGGGACCCATGGTGGAGCAGTTTGTGAAGAACTGCAGCCCATGGGAAGAACTCACATTGAAAAAGTTCATGGAGGACTGTCTCCTGTGGGAGGGACCTCACACTGGAGCAGGGTCAGAGTGTGAGGAGTCCTCCCCCATGGAGGAATGAGTGGCAGAAACAACGTATGATGAACTGATCACAACTCCCATCCCCATCCTCCTGTGCCACTGGGGGGAGGAGGGAGAGAAATCAGGAGTGAAGTTGAGCCTAGGAAGAAGTAAGGGATGTGGGGAGGTGTTTTTAAGGTTTTGTTTTATTTCTCATTACTCTACTCTTATTTGATTGGTAATAAATTAAATTCATTTTCCTGAGCTTTTTGTTATATCTTTTTCTCCCCCATCCCGCTGAGGAGGGCAGTGATAGAGTGGCTTTGGTGGGCACCTGGGCTCCAGCCAGGGTCAGCTCAACACGAAGTCTGATGAGGAGCTGCTGAGGGAACTGGAGTTGTTTAGCCTGGAGAGGAGGAGGCTGAGAGGAGACCTGATCGCGCTCTACCACTACCTGAAAGGAGGTTGTGATGAGGTGGGTGTTGGTCTCTTCTCCCAAGTAACAAGCGATAGAACAAGAGAAAATGGCCTCAAATTGCTCCAGGGGATGTTTAGATTGGGTATTAGGAAAAATTTCTTCACTGAAATGGTTGTCAATCATTGGCTATCCAGTGAAACGGCTGAGTCACCATCCCTGGAGGTGTTTAAAACATGTGTACGTGTGGCACTTAGGGACATGGTTTAGCGGTAGACATGGCAGTGCTAGGTTAACGGTCGGACTCAATGATCTTTCAGGTCTTTTCCAACCCAAACAATTCTATGATTCTACGGCATTATGAAAGATCAAAACCAGGAGCTCTGAAGAATGCAAACCTTCAGAGAGCTACAGCAAAGGAGAAGGTGAAATATAATGTGAGCATTACAGCCACAAAGTCACAAAGTACTAAGGGAGAGAACAAAGCTGAGTGTTTAACAGTATCAGAAAGTGGGGGGGGAGAAAGTACCTGTTAAATTACCCTTATCCAGCTGTGATCAGATTTCTGCAGAAAACATGGAGCTGAAGGTAGTTCAGCTACAGTGCTGAAATTACAGTAAATGGGGTTACTGAAGTTCTTGTCTTTTAAAGACTGGTAGAAATGTTCAATGAAGCCCTGAAATTCTGCACTGATGACAGTTTTATTAGTACATGGATGGATGAATGGATGTAAAACTAGATAAGTAAATCTGTACTTAGAGAAGAAGGAGGATTATCTGGCCTAATAAAGGAGAAAGAGTTTAGGACTGGGCTCAGTGCCCTGATTCTAAGACAGATTGATCCAGACTTCAAGATTTTCCACTATGTCAAATAAATGAAAAAGGCTATGGCCCTCTAAAAATAAATGTGTTGCAGATAATATATGGTGTTGATACCTTTCTGCAGAAAAACTTCAGACAATAGTATATTTCATGACTTAGGAAAGTCAGTGGAACAATTACGTCTGCAATTACATAAGTCTGTTCTGTTTTGACTTTAGCCTAGTTTCGTTATAGTTTAGATTTTAACCTGATTCATCATAGGTTTTAATGACTTTAACAGAGATCCTTCTAATTTAAACCAATGTCAGCAAGAGCTAAATCAGATGCTTTGTGCTCTTATGATTAAAAATAGATTTCACAGAGCCATTCAAGTATCTTACATTCGTAGCTGAGAAGGAGTACAGTCAACAGTTTGTACCTAACAGGAATGCAAGAGAAATTAATTCATTGGAAAGACA
This sequence comes from Psophia crepitans, assembly GCA_013399095.1. Lineage (NCBI taxonomy): Eukaryota > Metazoa > Chordata > Aves > Gruiformes > Psophiidae > Psophia > Psophia crepitans. The sequence continues at coordinate 136,072 of VWZZ01005913.1, read as the reverse complement.
TTCTTCACCCCATTTTGGATGACTGCTCACAAAAAAAAAAAAAGTGTGTAAGCTTCTTGTTTTCTAATACCTCAGTTGCTACAAATAAAACAGCAAGACAAGGTTAGACTGTTTATTATATTGTGAAGTCCAGCCACATGAAAGATATTGCCCATGAACTAAGATTAGAAAGGTGATACACCTATGAAATAACTGATAAAAATCCACCAGCTGTATTGCCACCAGGTTTATTATTTTCAAAGAAACCCAAATGGCTTCAAAGCCATTAGCTTGAGGATAGAAAAATCACTGTGTTCAATTAAACAAGGAAAGAGTGTCCCTCACTCCGTGAGACGTTGGATTTGCTTGTCCCTGCTCGCACCCACTGCTGACCCACTAGTTTTGATGGTCGCCTGAAGGGCGTAGAGCAGCTCTGCTTTCTGTCCACTTGAAATATCCAGCAGTCCCTGTAATCTCAACGCATTTTTTCACGCCTGAATATTTTGAAAGGAAAGCTCAGCAGTACACAGCGCACACAAACAGAAGACAAAGTCCTACCCGTGTCTTGAGCTGGCAGCACCATTTTTGTGAGTTCTGCAGAACTGGTGTGCAAAGATTGCTAGTTGGGATCGATGCTGCTGTAATCCAAAGCTGATAGCTGACTACCAGCAAACTTCCTAATTTGTTCCCAATGTTGTATCATAAGGCGAGGAGATAACAGCCTACCTATGGCACACTGTAAATCAGTGTGTATCTGAAACGTCTCTCTCCTCTCTGAAGGCTAAATCACCCCAGGAAAGCTGCCCTAAAACCTGAAGCCACAAAAACAAGTTTTCAAAGGCATCTAAATGACTTCAGTTCAGCTTTCTGCCATACTCAGACAAGTGCTTGTGACATAACTAGAGCAATTTAAGAAGTTAGCAAGCCTTAGTATTCATTGCCCCCCTCCACAACAGTTGTGATTCTGTCAGCTGAAAATGGACCAAGAGAGTGCTCCTGCTCCTTTCAAAGCAAAACCAGAACTGCTTCAAACCATGCTCCAGACATGTATGCAGTTTCCAAACATCAACTCGGATCCACTTTCTGGCACTTGTTCCTAGCATGTTTCCAACCCGTTTGAGACAGAAGGATTATTCAATTCGTCTTCTTTAGCCAGAGTAGCAAGCATAGCTTCATTCCGTGCACACAGCGTCTGCCGCGATGTGGCACTGCCCCACGTGGTAGTTTCTACTCATTGTCATGATCACAATCGCCAAGTCTCATGAAAAGTCGGTGATTTTCAAGTGCACCTTTCATAAGGACATTGTGCCACCAAGGACTTTATGCAGCCACCCTGTATCCCAAAATACCCAGTAATACAACATCAGTGGGCAGCCGCAGCAGAAGTTTACCGCAGAAGTTCTGTTTTAAGCAAACTGACTTCTAACCACAGTTTGAGCATGATCTCAATATTATTAAGTGATGAGGGCACATGCCATACATACTGTGGTCAATGTGGAGTCAACAGCATTCAAAAATGGCTTGAAGTATGTGCAGAGAGAGCAGCTAGTCTTATCCACGTGCACTAAACAGAGCTGAAAAGTGGAAGGGAACTGGATATTCAGCTTTGCAACTGTTCAGGCAGATGAAATATTACTGTGTCCATGTGATCCAATGTCAGTGCACTAGCTTTGGAGAAAAAAAGTTGCAATAAATTTGGAGAAACCCCTATAAATCTCAAAAATTGAAGCTGTCCTTAATCTAAAACAAATGAACTCAGATTCAATTCTCCATGTGACAATCCAGTGAAGAGTAACAATGAGACATGGCTCAATATGATGGTGCAAAACAGTTCTCTGGGACATCCCAGACTGACCCAGTGGTTTTCTGTCCTGGGAAACAGGAATCAGGTTTGACACTCCAAAGGGGGGGAAGGATGTTATTCCAACAATAACATCTCAGTTAATAGCACGTTAGTTTTTCTGAAGTACTTCTCTGCACATAAGTAATGCTGTTCATCTGTTTCTGCAGCATTTTTTCCCTTTTTTTAATACTCTACATTGTAATAAAGACCTTAATATTTTGATTCATCTTTAAGCCCCCATTTTTAAGCCACTAGTTTCAAGTTCACAGACACTCTTACCGGCACTTCAGCCCCGTAGGACTTGCTAGGCCACTCTGCTATGACTTGTCTTGCTTTGTTGTCCATACAGGGGCCAGTGCACATTTATACTGAAGACATATCTCAGCATAACAACATCCCTTCTAGGGCTGTAAGAACAACCTGCATCAACTTTTCACTTGCCCAGTGCAATACCCCAAGGCAGGCCAAGAGAAAAAATCCCCTCCCATTTCTCAGCTTCTTCTTCCCTGAGGCAAGCAGGAGTTAGCAGTGCCCCTCAAAGTATAGATGGTGCCAGGACGACAGCACCCAGTGCAGGAAAGAGGTCTGATTTAGTCTGTGTAACAGATAACACAACCATACCGACTGCATGCACAAAGTAGCGGGTGCTGGCTCCTAGACCACTAGCCAGGGACTTAAATGCTTTTGAACAGTGCCTGCTGAAACCCTCGGTGTCTCATAGACTCACTGTGGAAACCTTTGTAAGTCTTTTAGAATAAGCTCCAACCCACATGAGACATCTGGTCTAATGTAGATTGTGAAAATATCAGCTGTTGGTAGCAGCAGAGGGGTCCAGGTGGGAGTCTGATCCCTGTGGAGGAAGTTCTGGGCAACACAGAAACTGGAACAGGGCTGAACATTCAGGTCAAAATCCATTTCACTCTCATTAGTTAATGAAAGCTACATCTTCGATCACCATAGACTCCCCATTTACTGAATGCACACAGAACGTGTGGTATCAACATTTGTCTGTGCAAAACATTGTGGAACATTTTTAAATACCAAACAAATGTTTAAACATCACCATCTGGTTGTAGATATATCAATACAAACAACCAAACATGGTATAACTAAGTAAGTGTGTTAATCAGTGCCTGATGATTAATTCCCACGTCATTTCCCTGCTTTCCTACTGTTCGGCTATTCCTGTGTCTTTGAGTCCCACCTCCTCCACTCAGGGGTGCTTCCATATGTGCACGTGCCTACACAGACACACAAACACGCACGCACACCTAATTAGCTCTAGGCACAGTGGGAGTCCAGTTCTGACCAAGACCTTTCATTCACCCATATAATAAATTATGAATAATGAAAATAACAGAAAATCCACGAACAGAAAAAAAAAAAACAAAACGTCACGACAGTTGCCCAGATGCAGTCTGCCCCCAGCTCTAGTTAGACCCTAGCAGCTCTGCTGCACGCTTCGTCCGTCAGACTACGCTGCCTCTCACTTCAATTACAACGAGGCTGGGTGCGCAGAGTTGGATGAATACGCAAAACCGTTTTGTCTCTCTGTAGTCCCGTCGGTGGGCTCAGTCATACTTTGCTGAACACAGGAAGCCTAGGAGCCACCATTCCTTAAGGAAAAAAAAAAAAGAATGCATATCAGAGCACTGAAAACCAAGTGACTCAAAATAAAAAGCGTCTTTCAGTGGTTATGTTAGCCGTATTTCCTCCCATGACGCTTATTTTTATGCAGCGGAGGGCCCGGATTTCAAAGGATGGGTTTCTCATTATCCCACCCCAACCTGAGAAGGAAAGGAAGACAGAGCAGAAGTCAGCTGGAGAGATGTGTTTTTCTCATTATCCCCAACTGCCCTTTACTGTTTTGTTTCTCATCCTCCCAATCCTCTGTCAGCTGACACTCCTATTTTGGCACAAAAGTTGCCTGTGTAACGATCAAGAACTCAAATTGAATCCCTCCCTAAATTTCCCTGTTATTACCTATTTGTAACAGGGACTATAAAAGATGTCTTTCTCACATAAAGCTGACAGCCACAAACTGCATGGGTAAGTGTCTCTCCCCTCCTCCACGACTTCTTGAAATATCTTCCAGGTGAATTGGAGGAGCAATGGTTGGATAACTGTAGAATATTTCTATGCAATGTATGTCTGAAAAAAAAAAAGCCAGAGCTTGTTCCATAAATACTAGTTAGAAAAGTATTTTATCTTATGCTAAGTGAATTTACCAGCAACAACAGGAAAAAATACATCTGCACCACCCCAATATTCTCGTACTTCGAAGAATTTCATGTAAGAACAAAAGACATTTCTGTGGTTTACTGTGTGCACATTTGAACTTGACTTTGGATGGGAATAAAATTTCCAAACAAATTTAAATTTCAGAATCATAATTTAAATATCTGAAGTTAGGCAGTTTGGGTAGCTAATTTTCCAGCTTTCCTATATAATCAGAGATGAGAAACAGGTGTCTTCACTGTAACCCTCTCAGACAACTATATTAGAATCATTTTTTTAAATGTCATTTAGATATCAGAGTTTGGGACACAGAGCAAGTACTGAGTTCTTGAAAAACTTAATTCAAAATTATTTTGTAAAAAGATTTCTTCAAGTGTCTAAGTACATCTAGACTTCATTCTGGCAAGAAAACTGGATAGATGCTAAAATGTAAGTGAAATTTTCCTTTTTGAGAGAAGTCCTACACTGATGACCAAAGTTTTCAGATACTGTAACTTCAAATCTACAAATGGAAGAGTGTTTTCTGCAGCATCATTTCCAAGAAAAGTGAACCAATTATTCTTGGCACATCCTGCTTTACAGCTCTCTCTTCTTGAAGATTCATGAAGAGGAGGTGTGTGCCACATAATGCACTTCTCTACTAACAGACTGCATTGTCTGATTTAATGGACGAGGAATGCTCTCAGGCAATCAGGTTGTCTCCTCTGATCCTCTGTTTCAGATGTAAAACAGAAGTGTGGTAACTCCACCTCAAAAAGAATGACTGACAAAGAAGCAATACAAATGGCATCTGAAAGTTACCTGCCCTCTCCAGTGCCACCTAACAGTAAATGAGAGAGAAAGCAAGAAAGAGAAGCCAGATTGATAACTTGATCTGACACCAACAAGTCCAATGTAAACCGAGTTAATCCTGAACCCTGCACGTGCACCCCATGACAAGGAATGGAAAGCCATTACCTCGAATGTAAATGTCAGCCCTGCAGGTGACAATGTCAACGCTCTAAGCTTCTCTTTTATTCATCAAAGCATTTTAAATATGTTAAGATATTTCCTCAACAAGCAATACTTGCATTTCAGAGCTTCATATCACTGCTACTTCAAAGCAGAGGGTTTTGAAGCATGTTCTTGGCTCTCACTGGGAGAAATCACTCATGTAACAAGGATGCAAGGTGCAGTTGCAGCAGGTGTCTACACTGCATCATATCTATTCAAATGAATTCAACACCCACTGAATTACCTTGCATATTAAGTGAATAAGGTTGTCAGTTTCATTTGCCTTTAGCTTTCCCTTGCAGATGATCTAGGGCATTTTCTCTGTCCCCTTTTACAGGAGCACAACGTAGATGCAGGGAGTTTGCTTCCTTCTCCACACTTCAAGTATGAAAAGAGAGAGCACTGCAATCTCTTTGTTTGAAGAAGCTTAAGCAATGTTCTCTCTCTACACCTCTCAGTCAGTTAAGAATGGTTTTATAGCATGGTTTGGGATGGAAGTGATCTCAAAGATCATCTAGTTTCAAACCCCCTGCCATGGGCAGGGACACCCTCCACTACACCAGGTTACCCAAAGCCTCATCCAACCTGGCCTTGAACACTTCCAGGGATGGGGCATTTACCACCTCTCTGGGCACCCTGTTCCAGGGCCTCACCACCCTCACAGGGAAGAATTTTTTCCTTATATCCAATCTAAATCCACTCTTCTTCAGCTTAAGCTCATTATCCCTCATCCTGTCACTACATGCCCTTGTAAACAGTCCCTCTTCAGCTTTTCTGTAGATCCCTTTTAGGCACTGGAAAGTCACAATTAGGACTCCCCAGAGCCTTCTGTTCTCCAGGCTGGACAAGTCCAACTCACTCAGCCTGTCATCCTAGGAGAGGTGCTCCAGCCCTCAGATCTTCTTCATGGCCTCCTCTGGACTCTCTCCAACAGGTCCATGTCTTTCTTGTAGTAGGGGCCCCAGAGCTGGACACAGTACATCAGATGAGATCTCATGAGAGCAGAGTAGAAGGGCAGAATCCCCTCCCTTGCCCTACTGGTCACGCTTCTTTGGATGCAGCCCATGATACTGTTGGCTTTCTAGGCTGCAAGCACACATTGCCAACTCATGTTCAGCTTCTCATCCACTAACAGCCCCAGCTCCTTCTCCTCAGGGCTTCTCTCAATCCATTCTCTTACCAGACTGTATTTATGCTCAGTATTCCCTGTCCCATGTGCGAGACCTTGCACTTGGTCTTGTTGAACTTCATGAGATTCGAACAGACCAACCTCTCAAGGCTGTCAAGGTCCCTCTGGATGGCATCCCTTGCCTTCAGCGTGTCAACCATACAGCTTGATGTCATTGGCAAACTTGCTGAGGCTGGACTCAATCCCACTGTCCGTGTCACCAACAAAGGTGTTAAACAGTGAAAGAAGGTTCTTTCCTCTACCCACTCCAAAGAACACACCAGTAGCTCATGGAAAACAGTCTTCAGCTTTTCTTGGGATTGCCCCTCCAATGTTACTTTCACAGAGGTCCACATCTCCTCCAGTGCAAACCAGCTGGTATGTACCACTCTGAAGCCAAAACAAGTTGGCCAGCCACAGGAGAGTTCATAACAGCACCAATTATTCAGTACTCCTGAAATTTAGAATAATTGTGTGGAGACTTATATGAACTTGTGCTTAGGAGCTAATGATTTTTCATGCTCTTAGTCATTTATTTTTAAAATGCTTTAGTAAGACCCAACTCTGAAATCTCTTGATCCATTGGAGAAATACATGAAAGGATGAAATGAGTTTGTTGCTTATTGTGGCTTAACCCCTGCAGGCAGTTAAGCAGCAGGCAGCCACCAGCTCACTCGCCAGTACGGTAGTGGGTAAACTGAGAAGGGTAAAACTGAGAAACCTCATGGGGTGAGATAAAGAGGGGTTGTTTTTTGAGTTTGGTGTTTTGTTGTTGGTTGTTTTTTTTAAAAAAAAAAAGAGGAAAAGAAAAAATGAAGAAAAGTAAAAGATGCAAAAAACTCCAATTGTTCACCACCAACTGACGGATACCCAGCCAGGCCCCAAACAATGGCAGCCCCGGTCACCTACACACACACACACACGCACCCCCACACACCAGCTTTTATTCCCGAGGGCAACACCATATGATATTCCACATCATACAGTCAGTCAGGTCAGTGACCTGTTTTGGGTTTGCATGGCAAGGTTTTGGTACTGGGGAGGAGGAGCACACCGGTGATGGCTTCTGCAAGAAGCTGCTGGAAGCTTCCCCTGTGTCCAACAGAGCCAGTACCAGCCAGCTCCAAGATAGACCTGCCACTGGCCAAGGCCAAGCCAATCAACAATAGCGGTAGCACCTCTGGAGTAACATATTTAAGAAGGAAAAAAAGAAACCAAACGCGGGAGCTTTTGTAGGCAGAGAAAGGAATGAGAAGATGTAAGAAACTCTGCAGACACCAAGGTCAGTGCAGAAGGAGGGGGAGAAGATGCTCCAAGGACCAGAGCAGAGATTCCTCTGCAGCCTGTGGTGAAGACCACGGTGGGGCAGGCTGTCCCCCTGCAGCCCACGGAGGAGGGATGATGGGGTGTAGAGATTCCATCTGCAGCCCATGGAGGACCCCACGCTGGAGCAGGTGGAGACACCTGAAGGAGGCTGTGACCCTGTGGGAAGCCCATACTGGAGCAAGCTCCTGGCAGGACCTGTGGCCCCATGGACAGAGGAGCCCACACCAGAGCAGGTTTGCTGACAGGACTTGTGACCCCATGGGGGACTCATGCTGGACCAGTTTGCTCCTGAAGGTCTGCACCTCATGGGAGAGACCCATGGGAGCAGTTTGTGGAGTTCTGGTGTACTGTATGTGGTCCTGCCTTAGCAGGGGGGTTGGACTAGATGATCCTTCAAGGTCCCTTCCAACCTCTAATATTCTGTGATTCTGTGTGACTGTCTCCCACGAGAGGGATCCCACGCTGGAGCAGAGGAAGAGTCCTCCCCCTGAGGAAGAAGAAGCAGCCAAAACAATGTGTGATGAACTGACTGTAAACTCCATCCCCGTCCCCCTGTGCCACTGGGGAAAGCAGGAGAGATTGGGAGTGAAGTTGAGAAAGAAGGGGTGGGGCGAGGTGTTTTTAAGATTTGATTTTATTTCTCACTGCTCTACTCTGTGTTTACTTGGTTATAAATTAGATTGGTTCCTCTCTAAGTCTGGTCTGTTTTGCCTGGGATGGTAATTGGTGAACAAGCTCTCCCTATCGTTATCTTGACCTGTGAGCCCTTTGTTACACCTTTTCTCCCCTGTCTAGTTAAGGAGGGGAGTGACAGAGCAGCTTTGGTGGGCACCTGGTCTTCAGCCAGGGTCAACCCACTACATTGCCCTAGCTGTGTTCCCTCCCAGCTTCTTCTGCACCTCCAGCCTACTCACTGGTGGGACAGTGTGAGGAGCAGAAAAAGCCTCGACCCTCTGTAAGGCCGCTCAGCAACAGCTAAAACATCCTTGTGTTAGCAACACTGTTTTTCAGCACAAATACTAAACATAGCTCCATCCCAGCTACTATGAAGAAATTAAATTCTGTCCCAGCTAAAACCAGTATATTGCTGGATGAAATAACTTGCAGGCACCAGAGGAATAGGGTCTTGATCATAGAGGGAAGAACTTCTAGGCTAAAGACCTCCATTCTGTGAGGACAACAAATGGATTTGTAATCCTAACTGGCTTCTCTTTACATGAAAATGACTTTCATATGCAAATGTTTTATCTGTAAATGCTAGAAGATAGATGAGGATGATACACAAGTGGGATTAATCTTGCCTAAAGATTTGGAGATCCTGTTCAAACTACTTGTCCAGGTTCCTCAATGGCCAAAGGAGATGGACTAGCAATGCCAGAAGACAATTCATCTCATTTCTATCAAATGCCTACTTGTCCTCCACCCTCTGAAGGTCCCTGCCTCTCCCCAGTGACCCTACAGATAAGCCTGGGAAGCAGCTCAGACTTAACTCCCAGACTCTGAACAGCTAAAGGTAAGTGACTGGAATCCCAAGCACATTTTTGGAATGCCATGGGAAAGAGTCATCAAAAACACAGGTCTGGCATGGAAGGCCTTCTGCAACATTCATGGGGCACTTGCCACCACTGTCTCCACCGCAGGCTGGTTTTCACATGGTGCATGCACACGCAGCTCCTCTGAACCCGGGTGCACTTTTCCAGGCAGCAGCAGGTGACAATCTGAGTCCTATACATGTTACATGAGCACTGGGGGAGAGAGGGAAGGTTTTTTGGTGGTGGGGTTTAGTTTTCTTTTTCAGAAAAAAAAATAAAATTAATCTTTATTTTAAATGAAATATTTTGAAGCGTCAGCAGGAGCATGTGGTTGCTGAATCCTGGCAGTGGAGACTCCCTTGTGGATTTTGGAATATAAGTGTCTTTGCCAAGTATACAAATGACCTTCAGTCCTGCAAGAAAACACCTTTGGGTTTCACTTTAATGTTTGTCTTAGCACCATAATTAGACTACAGGTGTGATGACGCACACACACATAAAAGGTACATATCGGTGTATGCGTATGGAACTGCTCCCTATATAATGCTATTATGCTGCACTTCCAGCTTTTAAGCTAACAGAGAAATTGAGAACTTGACTTTCAGCTGAATGGAAAAATAGACCAAATGTCATTCGTTTTTTAAATGAAGGATAAAAATGCACAAAATTCAAGGAAACTGTATTTGATTAATGTATTCTGAGAAATTCATTGTTGATGTAGGTCAGGCAAGATGGTTTATGGATTCTGGAGGAAGAGATTTGAATACACTATTAAATACAAATCAGATAACTTAAAAAATCAATTTTGTTCAAGGGAAAAAGTTCTCTCAAGCCAAAAGAGACTCAACTAATTATATCAAGAAAGTGCATGTAATGCACTGTATATGCACTACTATAGATTTTTTGTCTGTTCACAGAAACCGGCAGGTAGAAAACTATGGGAGATGAGCACAGCCCAGCTCAAAAAGTGAATTTTATGGCCTTTTGCAGATATATGACTCTGACCTAAACTGGGGTTTGATCAATTTCCATATTGTCATCATTTCCCAAAGAAGATGAGAGTAACTATAACTTACAAGCAGAGCCCAAAGCAGAAAGCTATCCCTTATCAGATCGAAGAGGGACAGCTCAAAAGTGAAACCTGATCCTGGAATGAGAAATCACATGAATGTACTTATGCATTAATATGAGATATGTCATTTTAAGACATAGCACCTCCATTTTCTTAAATATGGCAGTCCCGTTTAAAGCATACTGTTCTGAGTTTGGGTTCAGCTGAATGCATTCGCTACCTTCATCTACTATTATAAGGGCCAAAAAGGATATTCATCCCAGAATACTCTTCCAGCACCCTAGATCCCAACAAAGTGACATGAAGAGGAAGCATTAGTAACTATATCCTGCCACCAAGATCTCATTGCCACTAATTACCAAGACAGGCCTCGTTAAGGAAGTCATCTACACCTCTGCGTCATTAAAGATTTAATAAATACGATGCCTGCAGATGGCAATCTGAAAGGTGTAACAAAGCTCCTGCCTTTTGTAGGGTCGGTGCCTGTGAACTGCAGATGGCTCTGCAGTATACACTACCTCACCCATAAGAAACTCTGCGTACCTCAGTATATCTGGAAAATAAATGGTCTTTTGAAATCACAGGCAACCTCTCATTTTCATAAAAATTCAGAGTTTGTTAATTCTTCATTTATTTTAAACACCAAAGATGTTAAAGACCTAAAATACTGTTCCCAGTCTGGAGGAAGAAGCATGTCTTTGTCTTCCCTTTAATGTCTATCCTGCAAAATACAAATAAGAGCTTAGGATCTATCATTTAATAAAGAGTGCAGACTTTAGAGGTCTAAGTAGAAGGACTCCTAAAATGTCATACATAAACAATTAATTTATTAAGAGAAAAAAATAAATGTGGGTAAAAGCTCCTTGGCTATCTCCCTCGTTGGTATAAAAGTGGCACTTTGAATGAATGGTCTCTACTATGTATTCTAGGTAGCAGACATATTGATCCACCAGAGACATCTTGCTATTGCTATATAATAATATTTTAAACCCTTTTATTTCCTTCTTAGGATTCAACCCTACATATAAAAGAATATACCCCTAAGGACCGGACAACATCTGGTGTATATATAGGGATGAATCACAAGATGGATATAAAGAAAGAAAGATCTAAAATCCCTCGACAAAGTAGCTGTTTCAATCCTTTAAGAAGCGCATTGAAAGTTTATTTTAAATGTGATTTCAGGAGCCAAAAAGTTTTCTACACAATTTATTTTCTTTACAAATGAAAAATGTTTTTTTAAACACAGAGCTGCCATGTGGATCCCCACAGCAGTGTAGCTATTTTCTTTCAAGTTATGGTTGCTTCTTAACACTGTAATTAAGTTTGAATAATGCTGCCACAGTAAATCATGCACTTTACACAATTACTGTTCAGAATGTAAAAGGGAAATAAAATATGATGTGAGCTTTGTTAAACTTAAAATACACTTGACAATCACTTAACTTAATTAGATACGTTTGCCTCCTGAAAAAGTTACAGTACTAAAGGTGATGTTCACCTTTCCAAAGGAATACAATCCTCTCCCAGAGCCAAAGGTGTATATCCCACCTCTATTTATTATTATTATTACAGTAACACTTCTGTACGAAGCATCGCTAGTCCAGCAGCCAGGGGACACTTTCCTCCTCCCAGGTCTGTCAACGATCTGCTCTGTGTTCTTGGGCTGGTTATGCCAGCTCAGTGCCTCTGTTTCCAGATCCGTTGCTTGCAAGTCTTTTCATTTTGGAAGTTATTATAATATTATATACAGCATAATAGCTAATAATAATTACTGTAATATACATAATTATATTATGTGCCATGTAGAGAATAATAGTTATAGTAAGAAATCCCTAATACTTTAAGGAAATTAACATTTTGTGTTTATAAACTAACCTAGATTTACAATTCCCTTGGTTTCATGAGGTTCTTTTAATATTTTAAAATAGTGTTTCTTTTAAAGGACACATAAGTGTTCTTTTTCTCTTTCTTTGTACATTTGCAAGCAGATTGGAATATGCATAGAGCTTAGACAATATTGTCCTTTTGTAGAGCTTGGCGGAGCTCCATTTATTTCCATGGGGTTGCATCAATTTACATCAGATGAGAATCAAGCTTTTGTTTTCCTCTACCTTTTAAAGACTGATTTATTTTAAGCACCCATAGTGATAAAACAGAAAGACTCATCCATTATGGTTTCATATCTGTGAAACTCATTATTCTTCAGGGAGAACCACAGAGAGGAAGTTCAGTCTTGGATGCCTACCAGCACAGTGCTGAAGGGTAAGGTGGTGGGTTTGAGCGTGATGCAGTTGCCTACGCAACACACAACCAAGGAGAAAAATGGGAAACAATTACTCATGTATTTTTCTCTCCCCCAAGCCCAAGATCTACTGAAAGGGCACCAGATGTACATTTAAAACAACCTGAAAGCTCTTTTTGGTCACACTGTCCAAAGCAGCAAAGCTATGTGCTCCATTTTGTCATGCCTCTCCATTGAGGTTACAAGGTGGCCGAGGGTTGGTGATCCCACATGCACCACCCAAAAGGTGTCCTGTGTCAACAAGAACCTTCTCTCTCAACACACTTCCCTGGCCGCTTTGAGTCGTCTTAAAATGGTCAAGGTCTGAACTAGTCTCAGAACTATTAATGTCTGTCTACCATAATATAGGTTGATTGTAGTCACGAGCGTAAAGAGCAGCCAAAAATGTATCAAGAACTTTGATGCTATATAGGTTTCACATCAATTAAATCTTCCATGCTCCTAAGGTTAATTGCTCATATGTTATTTTCAATTAAAGGGTAACCTCAAAAAAAATGGTCAAAACCCAATTTAATTCAACTTTTCCCCATTTTTATCCATATGTGTGACTTTGACAAATAGTGCCCTCAGGCTACAGAATATATGTCTTCCAAGAAACACCATTTAATGAGATTATTTATTATTTAATAATCTAATTTAATAATTAACAATTGTCTTTAATGTTAGTTATTAATATTATGAACACTAAAACTAATAAAACTTAATTCCTTGAGGAATCATGTCTTATGGCTGTAGCTCCTGATGTGTAATAAACTGCATATTCCAACTAAGATCTTTGTCCTGTTTTGGAGCATAGAAGGTATTTTTCCATGTGGCTTCTCTCATGTCTGGATCATAGTCACTCTAGAGCCTTTCCATCATTCAGACTCTAGTCAAGTCTCAACCTGTTTTGAAAGTCCCGCTGCTCTGTAATCAGGCTTGACACTGGTCAGCAATATCATGCAAACACAATAGAAAATCAGAACAACAACTGACAAATAAATGATGTATCATGTTAATTTAGGGATCTCTTCTCCCAAGAGAGGGCTTTCCTCTCTCTGGAATGTCAGAGTGAGAAGGAAGGGAACGACGAACCAGTTCAGTTCAGGTTAATACGCAATTTTTCATACCAGAAGGTAAATCAATAAATGGTTGCCTAGATCAATTTTCTGTCATGTCTATGCAACATACTGAGGAAATGTAGCAAGAGAGCCACTTGAGGATGTGGCAGGTAGGAACAGAACTGGCATCTTGATTATTATGTCTGAAGAGTTTTGAATTACTAAATTTCAGGGGTGGAGGGGTTGGCACGTGAGACATTTGAATTCATCACGTGTACACGCTACTGCATTGGTTGCTTATGCTCACTGATTAACTGTAAAAAAAATGTTATACCACTTAAGTATGAAGGTCTCCAGTAAAATTATAGGAATGTATTTTTGGGAGACACAATATGTACAGCAGTTGTTTATTAAGGTCATTGGTATAAAATGTGTGATTGATGGAATGACTGTGCATCATCACACATAAAATACACCAACAGGGCACCTTGCCAGATGTAGTCTCTCTTAAACAGGGCTGAGGCTGATGCTCAGGCAGCGTATGCGCTGCAGTCTCCTCCTACACTACACCTTTACCGAGCAGAGCCTACCAGAGCATCGTCCAGCCGGTGCTGAAGTCACCAGGTACCAGCCCCCGGTATTACAACTGGAAGGTTTAGACTGATGAGGCTCTTAAATCTGCTCTGCACAACTCCAAGCAGTGCAAAGCAGACTTAATGCCAGCTTATTGGCAAGCGCACGAGTGTGAACAACTCCCAGGTGGCAACAAGACCACCTTCCGTATTAGCCCAAGAGCAGAGCATCTGGTTGAGAGGGTCACTACCTGCTTCTGCTCCCCACTTGTCCCTGTAAGGGAGGGCAACTGGGAGACTGAAACCATTCCTGTATCTCGCTGGGTTCATGCTGGATTTTCCTAGTACTCTACTATCTCTCCATACTCATCTATGATTTTAGTTGATGATTATGGGGGCATTTTGATAATTACAGGTGTGCATTTAAAATACCCCTTAACTGTTAGTCTATAACAAAGCTGAAAAGAAAAGGTCGCTAGGTTTTACTTGTACGGTAGGTAAAGCAGCTGCTTTGGACTGCTGCTAAATCCATATGAAACAATCCTGCATTCTGAAATTCTTTTAGTCGGGCATTCCTGGGTATTTTTTTTTTTCCCCCAGAGCTGAATAACAGGGAGAGTCCATATGACTGTGGTCCAGGCAAGCTATTGAAAGTAAGAACTCCTGGAAATAAATTTCCAGCTTACACTCTGATGCCAAATTTTGCAAGCATCCTGTTTACTGACTGGGACATTCAAGTGAAATCAGACCAGCGGGCCATGACCAAAGCTAAAAATAAAATTGCAAGAAGACTCAGTAAAGCTACAGCTCTAATCCCTCCAGAAAAAGGTATGGCACCTTTTTCAATTTCATAAGGATTTTAAGAACCCTTCTCTCCTAACACAGCTTGAGACTTAGAAAAAGTACTTTTAAGAAACTGTCCCACTGCAGCTCAGGCCAGGTACAGATGCAGAGCACAACCCAAACTTCCCTGGCCTGGCACCAAAGAGAATGAGTTTATTGCAGCACGCAGAGAGAGAGATTTGACAGGCAGCTGGCCATCCAAGCCCTCTATTATTAAAGCCTGTGTTCAGCAGGATGCATTGTTTGAAAGTCGTGTTTGCAAAAGCAGTCTCCTACTACTGGCATCTGCATTAACTATTAGTTTTATGAAGTACACACTGCTTTGCAATGTCATTGACACAAAGCAGGCTTAGCCCTGTGCCTACTTGAAGGAGAAAGAAAAAAACATCTCCTGGGGTTATTTAATTTTTTTCCAAACATATGTTGTGAAAGGCCTCACGGCAGTTTGAAGGAACTCTCAGAGCTACAGCTAGAGGCGTGCTGAGACCTTCTCTTCTGCAAAATAAAACTGAAGCATTTTGCTTTCATCAGGAGCAACAATGAGGATAGAGTAGGCTGAAATACAGGTAAATCTTGTTTTGTCTGTGCTGCCACGAAGGCAGGACGAAAGAAGGCCTTAATAGCTTGATAGGTGTATTGTCTTGTAGTAGTAAATCCAGGCACAACACACAGGTAGGAGATAATATATAGTTTTTTTACCAGAGCTCTGGCGATTTACTCCACAGTCCAACACCTAGCCCAATCTGCAGATGCTCCAGCACTGTCAAATTAAAATGTGGCAGCTATGAAGGAAAGTGGGAGGAGAGAAATACTAAAAGTAAGACTAGGTTCCTGCCATAGAACTTGTATTTCCCTATAGGTTTACCCAAACCTTTTCCCCTTTCAACTTCCATTATTTAGCGGTGCACAGCAAGCTCGCTACCCTGGACTTCAGGAGAGCAGACTTTGGTCTCCTCAGGGAGCTGCTTGCTAGAATACCCTGGGACAAAGCCCTGGAGGGAAGAGTGGCCCAAGACAGCTGGCTAGTATTCAAGGGCCACCTCCTCCAAGCTCAGGAGTGGTGCGTCCTGACAAAGAGGAAGTCAGGCAAAAACACCAAGAGGCCTGTGTGGATGAGTAAGGAACTCCTGGACAAAGTCAGAAAAAAGAGGGAAGCCTACAGAGGGTGGAAGCAAGGACAGGCAGCCTGGGAGGAATACAAGGATACTGTCAGAGAAGCCAGGGTTCAGGTTAGGAAAGCCAAAGCCCTGACAGAATTAAATCTGGCCAGGAATGTTGAGGACAACATGAAAAGTTTCCATAGGTAGGTCAGTGATAAAAGAAAGACAAGAAAAAATGTGGGTCCCCTCCAGCATCAAACAGATGACCTGGTCAGCCAGGATATGGGGAAGGCTGAGTTACTGAATGACTTCTTTGCCTCAGTCTTCCCTGGTGAGGGCTCTAGCCACACTGCACGAGTCGCAGAAGGCAAAGGCAGGGACTAGGAGAAAAAAGAACCGCCCACTGTAGGAGAAGATCAGGTTTGAGAATATCTAAGGAACCTGAAGGTGCACAAGTCCATGGGACCTGATGAGATGCACCTGCAGGTCCTGAGGGAACTGGCAGATGAATTGGCCAAGCCACTGTCCAACACATTTGAGAAGTCGTGGCAGTCAGGTGAAGTTCCCACCAACTGGAAAAGGGGAAACATAATCCCCATTTTTAAAAATGGAAAAAAAGGAAGACCCAGGGAACTACAGGCCGATCAGTCTCACCTCTGTGCCTGGCAAGATCGTGGAGTAGCTCCTCCTGGAAACTATGCTCAGGCACATGGAAAATAAGGAGGTGATTGGTGACATGGTTTCATTAAGGACAAATAGTGCCTAACAAATTTTGTGGCCTTCAGTGATGGAGTTACAGCATCAGTGGACAAGGGAAGAGTGACAGAAATCACCTACCTGGATTTGTGCAAGGCATTTGACATTGTCCCACATGACATTCTTGTCTCTAAATGGGAGAGACATGGATTTGATGAGCAGACTACTTGGTGGATAAGGACTGGCTAGATGGTTGCACTCATAGAGTTCTGGTCAATCTGTGCAGATTATACACACCCCAGCACACCTTCAGAATCTAATCCATCTTGTTTATCCTAGATACCTGTCTATGAAATGAACCACCCACCTGTATTTCTGTTGACTGTAGATGACTCACTGGACAGCTAAACTCAGATGTAATGAATTCCATCTGAAACGTTCTGCAGGATCAGACTATTTTACAATTACATGGTATTGTAGGAATTTGAAGAGTTTTATTGAAATTATATTTAAAAAAAAACCCTCAAAGAAAAACTACAAGAACTCATGCTTTTAAGATCAAGCCCCTAAACATACCCAAGCTGTGAATTTTTTCAGTAATCCATTTTCTGCAGTGGTAGGAACATGTTTACTTCCTCTATTAAGTATCATAACAGGTAAGAAAAAAACCCAAAACAGTAAAAGGTCTTTGGCTGCTGTGTTAGTTATCACCTCCAAGAATAATTTTGATCTTGCAATTGTGATAGCTAATCTACAGCACAAAATTTATATAAGGTGTTTTTGGCTGGTTTATGAGAAAAATCTTGGCACCCTCATAAACATCAATGCATGTGTCTTAAAAGTAATGTTCATAATTTACATAAACTAAATAAGATAAATTGGAAATTTCAACTCTCAGGCAAAAAGCGTGTCTAAAAGGAAATTTCAAATTGAATTAAGTGCCAGAAGGACCAAAGTCTACTAAAATATTGCCCCTTTCCTCAAAATGATGATACCTGAAAAGGGGGCACACACGCACACACACACCCCCAGCAGGCGTGTACACAGACTCCCGTACCTACCACCTCCTCCTGTTCAAACCCAGAGAATTTTGTGCCAATTCTTTCTGCAGTCCAAGCATCTTTTCTAGCCTAGTACTTTAAAAGCTGGCCTCCTGTCTCTTCCTGCACCCCATTTTGATTTCAGTGCCGTAAATTGTCAGGCAGACCCATAACAAAAGGTCACACTGTCTGGTGTTTGCAGGATGGACCCAGCCAGAGCCGATCTGCTCCCAGCCGTATCTCCCCTCCAGTAAGCTCTCAGTTATATTGCTCTAATGCAGTCTGATTCCCAGGTCTTCTTTCAAGCTAACGCTCAGGTCAGTCACTCATCTTTTTTCTGCTATGGTGTTGCCAAATTTAGGGTATGTAAACCCCATATTTTTTCCCCAAAAAACGTAATAATCCTGTGTCTGGGATGGTTAAAAAACAAGTCTTAACAGTTCTGATTCTCTTTTGTCATGTACCCCGTCTGTGTATCTGCAGCCAGATAAAATTAAATCAAATTGGATCAGAAAGATGATTAAACCAAATGTCAATGTTTCACACCCACTTTGACATCTCTTTGAAAGGCTGTAAATTATCACAGGACTCAGCAGGGAAGAACTGAGCCCGGACAATTAAAGATTCAATGTTCAAGTTTTTCAGGTACCTTATCAAGTTCTGGTATAGCAAAGGAGAATTAGAGAAATTCACCAAACACGAAAGTGTTTTGAGGGTCATTTATGTTGCTTTAGTCGCTCACGTCTATTATTGTAAAAATCATAGTAAAAGCAAGTAAAGACAAGAAAAGCGTTTAGCTCTGAGATTTACCCATGTTAAGAATGCAAATGAAATGCACATATATCTCTAAAAGGTTATTTATTATGTTGAAAATAATAAGTAAAACTGATTCAAAATGGATCTTCTTTCATATCCCTGTGCTTATGAAGGCCCATTTACTGTAAATGACAGTTAGTGAAGGCATGTTTATTTCAGACTATAAATAGCTGAACTTTGCTAGTTCTCTCAGAGGGACACCATGAGACAGTTGCTTAGATCACACACTCCATGCTAAGGAGCACAAAATCCCAAGATCCTCCAAGAAAACCTTTTGTTTTCTTAAAGGTGTCAGGTATTCAGGCTACATGCAGAGTCTGTACTCCTCCTTCCCTTAAATACAGTATGTCTAATTGTCTGTTCATCCAATAAAAATCATTCATTTGAAGTCGAAACTGAGCAAATTAGGTTGAGATTAAATTTTAAATACTCTCTCAAACTGCACCAATGAGGACCAAATCACAGAATTACAGAATCACAGAATCATAGAGGTTGGAAGGGACCTCGAAAGATCATCTAGTCCAACCCCCCCTGCCAAGGCAGGACCGGCTAGAGCACATCACTCAGGAACGTGTCCAGTCGGGTTTTGAATGTCTCCAGAGAAGGAGACATCCTGAAGTACTGGTGACCAAGAACTGAAAAATACACATTAAGAAAGGAAGGGAAAAAAGACCTTAATCCAGAAACTATAAGAAGGGATTTCAACAATTGCCTTAGTTCTGTCACTTATTTCCCTGTGGTCTTGGTCCAGTTGCTTATATATTTACCACAAGATTCCTATAAATAAAACAGTACTTAATCCCATCTGGTTTCTGAGAGGTTTAGTGTTCATAAAATAGTTAGTAGCCCAATCAATCATAGATGTTATAGGAATACCAGCCATTATTAGGAGTAATACGAAAAATGAGCAGAAAACCAACTTTTCAAGAAATTTGGGTATTTCACCTCCACTATTTACTGAATTACAAAATTTATGGAAATAATAACCCCTCCAGCTGAGTTAATAAAAATACTACCCCTGTCCCGGTTTCCACGTCCGATATCATGGACACCACTCTGAAATGAGACAGGTTGATGAAAAAGCAGTTCACTGTACACTAAGGTCTGCTTGCAGAAACAGATGCTGCCAGGGTAATACAGAAAAGAAAGGAGTAGAGAAGCACTCAAATTCTTGTGTTTAGGAAACAATGTCCCTTGACTAAATATTTCAAAGAAAATAAAACACCTGTTTTTGAAGACATGAGGAAAAAGCACACACCTGTTTTAGAGATGGGAGGCAGAATTCTCATGTGGAAAATGAGCAAAATTTCCTCAGAACTCTGATGGCAATTCCCCCATGTGGCTGGAAACAACTGGCTTACGACAGCCAGCTGAGGGCCCCATCGCAGCTGCTCAAGATGAAGCTTCTCACACAGCATGATTAGGAGGATACAATTTTTGAAAATTGAAGTCATAGGGGAATACAGAAGATGTAAAGCATTTGTAGAGTGTTCATAATCAGTGGATGAATGTCTGATGCTGGCAACAAGAGTGTAAAAGGGAAGGCATAACCAGGTGAGACCTTCCTGGCCAGTGGATTTTCCCACCAGAAATGGTGGGAGAAGATATCTCAGCTAATAATAAATAACAACAGAATCATGGACTGTCCTGGGTTGGAATGGACCCAGGAGGATCATTGAGTCCAACTCCTGACTTCTCAAGGACAAGAGTTAAACCATATATCTAAGAGCATCATTCAAACACTTTTTGAACATTGATAATTATGAAAGGAAGACTTTTGAGTCTTCACCTTGTAGTGTGGAATGCAGGCTCTGCCAGAAGAACACAAAGACTGATACTTTGTAAGACTGCATGAACATGACTGTGATCACAAGTTACTAACAGAGCCCCTGGGCTACTGAGAGCAAGGCTGAATTGCTGAGACATTTAGTGCTCTGTGAGGTCCTTCAGGTTAGTTAAGACTAAGATCTATGGAAGACCTGCACTGTTTCAGACCATCAGATAGCAATGAGCACTGATATCCTGGGCATCTCATATGGCACTAGGTATTTATAGTCATTTCTTCTTTGTGAACAAAATGGTTGGTGGGGAAAAAAAAAAAAGAGAGGAAAAAAACCCAAAACAAAACAAAAAATCCCGAACACAACTAGAATAAGAGCTCTCAAAAAAAAAAACAAAAAAAAACAAAACAGTTAAAAAATGGAATTAGAGAAATCCTGGAGAGAAAAGACAGAAATAATGTCAACTATTTTAGGAATGTTGGTGACTCAGCCCAAGACTTGCAAGGCCACCTTAATTACCTTGTAATTTCTATCAGACTACAGGATCTTCTAAATAAAAGGGTTTTAGAGACTTTTTCAATATCTTCACAGCAAGTTCACATGTAATAATAACCTGTTTCATCCTAAACCAACGTTGAAACACACTCAAAATAGATACCTACCTAACCATGATTTTATTTTTAAATTTAAACCATCTTAATAACTGTATTTTCTTCCCACAATACTTAAGTCTTAGTCACAAAGAACAACATTGTACGGAAACATTTAAAAGAAGTGAGAAGACAATGGTTCCTATGTTAAAGAGGTTACAATCAGAATATAAAATAGGAGACAGCAGATGGGGGTATTCTGATGGAAGGACACAGGGAAATGATGGGGCAAACATCAGTCATTATGAACGGGAACGGAGTTAGTGAACATACAGCCAAACCATCATCGCCTTTTTTTGATGACACCACAGAAAAGACGTTTTTAAAGAGGAGTTTGAAAATAGGTGATACAATAATTTTGGGCATATTTCTGTGGAGCTTCCATTACCATGAGGAAGGTAATAGGGAAAAAATAGCATATTTGAAAATTTGAGTACAGGATGAGAAACACCATGAAGGGCCAATTCAAAATGCCTTTAGAAATACCTGTGCTAATAGAAAGACTACCGGTGGGATAAGGATGAGCATGGGCAACATGGGCAGATAGCTTGTGGCTGCTTTGACAAAGGAGATCTAGTGGAAATGCTTTAAAAGAAGGCACAACTTTTATATGTTAATTCAGAAGTGGACATTCAGCTTTTACAGTAAACAAAGTTGGGTCTCATATAGGATCTTTTTCCTACAACTTCCTTTTTAACAATAAAGTGGATATATTCACCTTTTAGACATTAGAAAAATTCTCTAATAATTAAGTTTTAATATCACTGAAGTCAAGGGAATCCTCTCCATTCATTTCAGGACTAGACTTGTGCTTTATTAAAGAGCATTTGAAATTTTTTTTATTCAGGAAATTACTCAGATTTTTATTTATTTATTTTTTATAAAGGACAATGAGGCATAGAAAAGTTAATAAGTTACTTTTTTGTCCCAAAACTACAGAGAGCTACTATAAGATCAAAACAGGCTTTGGTGATTTTTTTTTCCCAAAGTGTTATTTCCATTGTAATGTCAAATCATCTTTCAGCATTGAACTCTTGAGGTAAAACCTGTGGCACTTATTGAAGTTGGTGGGAATTCTGCACAGAGAATATAACCTTGCTCTTTGGTCATCTTTGTTCTTTAATACACTATGGGAGTCAGAGGAAAGTTATATCCCAAAACTCATGCTATCCATTCTTGGAGTTCTTCCCAGAGTAAAACTGTGAGATAGACCTTGCCATTTCTTTGTCCTTTCAAGCAGGCGTGGAGCTCATTGCAGAGCACTTCTGATTTCACTGTAGTCTGTAAAGGGCTGTGAGGCTTGCGATGCCTGCAAAAGCGCAAGTCAGCAAAAATTGCATGCACCTGGTTTAAATTAAGCCCTGCATTTCAGAAGCTTGCAGTAAACTTGTCTGACACGTCAACAAAACTGGAGGCTATCATGAATTCCCAGTTACCTTCAGGTGGGGAGTTCTTCTGCCAAGGAAGCCACAGCATGAATGACAGCCTTGGGTGGATTTTTGCAGTAGAATTCCTCCTTTCTTACTATTATCACAATTATTAAAAATTCTAGGTATATTAAAGTAGTGCCCAGAAGACAGCCATAACTCCTGAGTATACAAGCGTATAGTAAAAAGAAATACCCTGACCTCAGCGTAAGTAGAGCAGATACCCAGAGAGCGAGTAAAGAGAGGTCCTGCGGATGGGGAACTGAGGCAAAGAGAGACTAATTCACTTGCCTGAGGTGGCAAAGCTCAGAACTGAAGACAAATTTCCCAGTTCTCACACCAATGCCTTAACCATAAAGCTAATCCTCTGCAGACCTCTATTTTTATCCTTCATAACTTTTCAAAAAACACTCCTATAGGGCTCCATTTTCTCATTGCTTTGACAGAGCACAAGGGTGAAATACTGGGGGGCAGGCAAGTAGATTAGTTGTATCTGAGTTACACTACTGTAGGAAAATATGTTTGTCCTTTAACAGTGAAAGATGCATTTTTCATTCAGGTAACTCAGAAACAAATTCTTTTTTATTACCTATTGAATGTAGCTAAAAACGAACATATTTCCTTATACAGCCGCGGTCACAGAAAGCGAAGGCAAAGTAATGTGCCCAGCCAGTTCATCTTACGCCGCTTGTTAGGAGCTTCCTCTCTCTGTGTCTTCCTCATGATTTCTTCTCTCCTGGTTTCTTCAAACTTGACAGAGACATTTGTCCTCACTGAGAAAAGAGGCGAGGTTGGAAAAGCAGTGATTTTAGAGACAAGTTTGTGTTGAGTTTTCCAAATGTAACAACACTAAAATATTATATATCCCTGAAACGCAAGGCTTTTCACTGCACATTATTGAAAGCAATTTTGTCATAAACTGACAAGCAAATGTTTTATTAAACCTGTTGGAATTCATTGTTAAATAACAACAATGTTCAGCATTTATATCCTTAAATCTCTGCACATACATAAACCACCAAATCTTGCAACACAAGTGGTTCGATATTTCTTTTATTATTATTACTAAATCTGCTTTACGACATGCAGAGCCGAGTCTCAATTTCCCACCATCCAGGTTTCTCTCAAGTGTGCTCTTTTAAGTATGTGAAAATTAGCTTAACATGGGTAAACATAAAAGTTTTCATCCATACTGAACTCACTATGCAAGAGTATAACTGACACCATAAAATAATGACTTGAGATTTCAGTTCCCGTGGGTCTGGGAATCTGGTAGAAGAGCAATATTGGGAGCAGACCAAGAAGATCGTGGTGTGGTAGAGTTGAGAGCAGCCCCTGGGAATTCTGTGCGTTCATCTCACCAGGCCAGCAGCTCTGCTTGTGACCTGTGAGCTGCGTTTAAAAAGAGGTGCAGGTTTATAGCATCAGGCAAAATTACAAGGACACGAATTTAACGTTAAGCAGCCCCAAACTGCCAGGTATGTGCTCCTATGCCACGTGTCAAACACGCAGTTGTGCATCACCTCTCTTCTCTCTGCTGACAAAGTCTGCCGAACACTCAGCTCTGGGACCAGCGGGGATGTTTGCAGTAAAACCAGAAATTTTTGTTTCTCCATGCACATCCTTCTTCCACTGCTTGGTGAAGCTCAGATGGTTTTGCTGAGAATGGCATGTGATCACACCAGACAAAACTCAGGGGAGCATCTAGGGAGTGCAGTAGTCATATTTTCTGTGAGGGTGATGCAAGAGGTGAATTTCAGGTGGTATGTTCTCTAAAACTGGCCAAAAAAGCAAATTGGCAAGACCTGGGATATCATTAATTATCTGTTGCCACACTGTTTTGTTCAGTTTTCCTTTTCATCGTGACAGGAACAGAAGGAACCAGATTCTGTCAAGGTTTTGCGTCAAGGGAACAAGGGAATATTATTCCGTATCTAAGCAGTTCACATTTCAGGGCACATGGGCTGACCCCTTGAGAAGAAAAATGATGGTGAATCACATACCATTTATGCACTCATATTTTGGGTACGTTTGGGGTTTTTTTCCAAAGTTAACACACAACATACCATTTCCCTGAACAACTCTGTTGCTCAGGGTTCCAAATATTTTTCTAGACTCTGCCCACACCACCAATTCTATTTTTTCCCCCCCCAGGTCCTTGGTGCAAATATTTCTCTCTGGCTGCTCCCTATTATTCTTTCTGGATTCCTCTTTTCCCCTTCACACAAACATATCCGGGATTTGCCTAGAACTGTATCATAGGTTCTGGTTGCCTGACACCTCAGCCTGTTTCCTCCAAGGTGGTCCCTGGTTTGATAATGAGAAATCCATTCCAAGGCAGTGCTTGGCAGAGTTGGCTATTGAGCTTTCCATGTTACAGGAACTATTCTTGCATTCCTTCAAGGCACTGTGTGCTTCAGATGTCCCAAGAGTTGCTCAAACACCACTAGATATTAGAATTTAGTACTTCAAGGAAGATACCCCTGTCCACCTGGACTTGATTTTCCATCACAAAGCAAGCATTGAGGTGGGACCTTTGTAGCCACACCTTGCAACTGAATGCTGCATGGGAGCTAGAGATGGACCTCCTGTTTTGTTAAATTGTTTGTGAGATCCCTGGCATGCCCAGCTACTGCTCTCCAAACAACTGACATTCTGTGCAGTCGGCCTTCCTATTCTGGGAATGAGAGAATTTCTACAGGCTAGGAAGAGTATGGATGTGACCAAACTTTGTCTCGGGGGACAGTTAGCCTCAAGACTCTGGCACTTTCTGGATTATTAGTATAGAAGCAGCTTATTATTTATTCTTGGAAAGCAGAATATAATGCTCTTAGCAAATTTGGAAGGAAGATTATGCAGAAAAAAATGAAGCATAAATACAACTGGATGTACCTTCTAAGCTGTCCCTGTGTCCCTGCTCACATCTCCTCTCAAATGTGCATCTTACTGCAAGATTCATGGCTTTATCTCTCTTCATTCTGGTCTTTATTTCCAGACAAATTCTTTGGTTGCTATCTAATAGGAATACAGCTTCCATGGTTTGCATCCTTTCAACAAATACACACCAGCATACATGACCATACAAATACATGACCAGCACTTTCCTACTGGAGATGGGCCTTTCCTCGCTCTCAGTGGGTGAAGCTGCCGGCACTTGGGCAGGGTGGTGTTAGAAGTGCTCTGTTGGGAGCCTGACTTGCTCCAGTCTTCTCGTTCTTGCTTGCTTCTTTCGAAAATAGAAGCTAATTTAACTACACCTTTAGCAGTACCATTCTTTTTACCAGACAGCTTAATATGCACTGTAAAACCTTCTTTCAATTTTACCATATTTAGTAAATACCATAAAAATTTTCAATTATATAACAGTTCTGTTACCTCCTAGTACATAATATCAGCGTAGCTTTTCGTGAACCACACAGGATACATCATTAGTAATGCACCCAGCAGCCTCATCAGGTGAATGATTTACCCAAAACAGCACTTTTTACCAGTTAAGGGGATCCTCCTGAGCAGAGCCCTGTCAAACCATAACCATTTACACTACATGAGAGTGTGCAGCAAAACACCTCAGCAGTGTTCCCCACTGATTCTGCTCCATGTCTTGGGTGTTTTGTTTTGGTTTTTAAGTGATTCCTATTATTTTTCTTGAGGGGCTGTTCTTTGTAATTTCAAAAGATTTACTCCAATCACTAACATGAAATCATCTTTTTTTTTTCTTGCTGTCCTAGAGAAGGACTTATCTTGCACATTACAGACTTCAGAAAGTCTATGTCTGAGATAATCGCCCAAAAAGCCACAAAAGCCATATCCATCAATAGAAAAAAAATGGGGAGGACCCAGACAGTGATTTATCCCAAGGGGAGACAGGTTTCTAAAGCAGATAAGAGGACTTGTCCTGCCTTTCTCTTTCAGCTATGAAGGAAGCCGACGATGACTAGGTCATACTTCACTGGCCAGTCTTTAGATACTTAAAAGTTAGATGAAATGAGCCACAGACCTACTGTGCTGGAGCCAGAATGACAGATTACGACACCATGCTGCTGGGCACTGTCCAAAAATATTTTGGCCAGCCCAGAAGAGTCATCATTTAATCCTCTGAATTTCGGAGGATTAAATTAAATGTCTCCCCTCCCTTCCTCCCAGGTTTGCCTGAGGTTTTTACTCTACTAGAAAGTAGCTTTGTTGGCATGCATAAGTGGAAGCAGTAAGGGAGATGCAGACACTGGAAAATTTATTAAGAAAAGAGAGGGTCAGTGGGGAAGATACAGTATGAAACCAACTTTTAACGAACCTGAAAAGCTATGGGATATTCAGTATGTCCTAGTGATGCAGATTTGCTCTCAGAAAGACTAGAGTCATTGCTTCTGCAGAGCAGGTACCTGCATTGCTCCTGCTACCTTGAAAATGGTCTTTTCCCATTGGAATGGTGCATTTCAGCACGATCCCTCCAGCACCCCTGCTGCCATTCCTCCCTTGGGCTTCACAGCCATGACTGGTGTCTCCTTAGCTTAGTTTCTTCTCAGATAGACTAAATTGTAAGCAGAAAATACTACGAACAGAAGAAAGTAGGAGAAGCAAGCAATGAGAGATTAAGGCAGGAGATACAGGAGCCTTCTGAAAAAGAGATCAAAATATAAGTGATGAGCAAAGAGACTAGGAATTTTAAAATCATCATAATCATAGAGAAGTGAGATTTCTTTCAGAGATATTTACAGCAGTACAGAAGTACAGGGCCACAAAGCAACAGTGGGGTAAGGACTGTAAGATGTATCCCTCCCTCTACAAGGAAGTGAGAAGGAGAGGTTGCAAGGAGACCCACGGAGTGTGCGGACGAGCAATGAGAAATGCATTTGGTGAATTAATAAGCTACAAGGAGATCAGGGAAAGCAATAATAATAATTAAAAAAAAAAGGAACTGATTTCCGATTTAATGTGGGTCTAATAACTATACAGCTGCCTTCCAATACCTAAAGGGGCCTACAAGAAAGCTGGAGAGGGGCTATTTACGAGGGCATGTAGTGAAAGGATAAAGGGTAATGGCTTTAAAGTAAAAAAGGGGAGATTTAGATTAGGTGTAAGGAAAAATCAAAGTGGTGAAGCACTGGCACAGGTTGCCCAGAGAAACTGTGGATGCTCCCTCCCTGGAAATGTCCAAGGCCAGGTTGGATGGGGCTTTGGGCAAACTGGTGTAGTGTAGGGTGTCCGTGCCCATGGCAGGGGGGTTGGAACTAGATGATCTTTGAGGTCCCTTCCAACCCAAACCATTCTAGGATTCTATGAAGCATGGACCTTGCAGCATAGCAGTTCTTTCGGGACTGGAACACAACTGTCATAGGAAAGAACAGGATGGGATGAAACAGAAGAGGAAAAAAAAATACACAACTCAAACTATGATTGACATGCATGTAGGGAAAAAGGAATTGCCCAAACTGGTACGTGACTAGTACACGCTGTTACTGAGCCCAGTGGGCATGTGGTTTTTTGTATGAGCAGATGTGTGTCAGAGAACTTTGCATTAAAAAGGGCTGTGGAACCTGTAACCCCTCCTCCAGCCATCACCAGACTCTCTGTGACTCCTCAGCCCGCACTTAGGTTCCTGACTGTAGGCTTGGGCAATGAGCCACGCTAAATCTTGCTGTTTAGGGATAGAGGAATGTACATCGCCCACCAGTACTACCAGAGCTGCACCAGCAAAGTAACCCAAATGTCCGATGACATCCTGCTGAAGAAGTTTGTGGTGGCATCTTAGACCTAAATAACCTTCACCTCAATAGCACTGTGAACTGTCACATTTGAGGCAGGGACATGGATGTCCTATGCCAATTTGCTGTGGGGATAAGTTGTGTCTTTGCACAGTACGATTCAGCGAGGCTTGGCTGGGAGGAAGTTTCCTACACAGTGAATCATTGCTAAGGCTGCACCAGTCCATCACTACTGGGGGAGAAAAGCACCAGGGGCTGCAGGCAGCACAGAGGCAGGGACAGCTCCAGTGAGGCTGGCTGACCGGGGCCAAGGAGGAGACAGTGAGGAAACTACAGTGACTGGGAGAAAGCAGTCGAAAATATTCCTGTATTCTCTCCTGGTTTTGCTGGTTTTATTTCCCGCGTTTCTTCTTCGTGAGAGCAGTTTTCTCAAGTCCCCCTTTCCTTCATATTACTTACATCAGTGAAACAAGTGGCAGTATCTGCTATACCAACTGCAAGGGTGTAGTGTGCACAGTGCCCACAAAAGCCCTTATCACAGTGTCCTGTGATTGCTGTCGGGATTTCATAACCACCATTTTTCAGAGGGAGCCTAGTCAAACAGTTGAGGTACTGAACTGAGACTCAGGATAACACAATTAATTCCTATCTTGCCTTGGGTGTCCTGGCAATCTGGTCCACATCCCTACCTCAATTTCCTATCTGTAAAATAGGGATAAAAACACATCCTCTGCCTATTCAAGGCATGTATTTTCTCCTTTGTTCATACAGCACGTCGCATCATGAGACCACCAATAGCAAGGGCCCTCAGTAAAGTTCAGACATTAACGATAATATGCCTTAGATGGAACTCTTTGAGGAAAAAGAGGGCTTAATTGTACCAAGATTTCAAAAACTATGTATGCACAAAAGGCTTTTAAAAATAATTGTGTTTATTTTTAATCTTATTTGCCAGTCTTATCTTTCAAGCAGTCAGAGATAGCACCAGTATAATCTGGCAAAAGCAACAGTAATTTAATGGAAGAACTAGATAAAGTGCCCAGATGCATGTCCAGCATGTAAATTGAAGGAATTGCTTTATTGTACTTGCCAGATTTAGTGAAGCAAAGTGCGAAATATCTTAATGAGACAATCGTTAAAACTTGGAAAGTTGGTATGTCTCCTGCATGGCTAGAAAAATCAAAGGACACTGAAGATAAATATCTATATTATTCCAAAGTAATATAGTGACAGGGAGACTTGGGCTAATAAACACTCTGAACTGAGAATGACGTGAGCACCATAAACAAGTCATTGTCCAGAGAGTGCTCCCAAAGTTCGTAATACGTATTCTAAATCCAGAAGCTCATAAAAAGTGCTGATAAACAATTCCACTGGGAGAGACAGATCAAGAGGTGCCTGTGGAGCTACCATAAATACAGCTGCTATGGATAGATCAGAAACAAGCCACCACCATGCAGAGTTCAAGACCAAGTGCATTAAATGACTTAGTTGGGGAAGGAATCCAAAAGTAAGAGCAGGCATATGCGAGCTGGTATTTATTTCTTGTTCTACTGTCTGACCTTGGAGAAGTTATTTTGGGCTCAGACCTGAAAAGTACTGACCAATCTGTTCCTGAACTAACAAAGCCTTTAGAAACACGCCTTGCCAACACTGTTGTTTCTTGTGGGCACAGAGAACGTGCTTCTCACCCCAGGACAGAGCTTGCCAAAGTAGTCTGTTATGAATTGTAAGGATGGCATCTGTTCTCAAAGCTGTATTTGCACTGGCTGTGAATCACACCATCAGTGTGGGTAGGCACCGGCTGATCACACTCAGATCTCATCTGCAAGTACAGCACTGAAATCCTGGAAGGGGACCAGACTTCTACAAAATCCTTCTGCCAGCTTCACTTCTGTCTCTCTATATTCAGCTTGTGGGTCTTCTATCCCAGTTCCTGGTCCCTTGTGAGGGCTTACAAGTACCCAAGCTGTATGCAGAGGGCTGGTTGGACCATCTCTCTGCTAAGTATGACTGTGAACATGCCTTCATTCACTAGGAGTATTGCAGGAGCTGGCTGCCCCTCAGGCCCCAATCATATGGGCTCTTCCAGGCTTCAGTAGACATCACCTCCAAGCAATCCCCTATGATACCCTCACCCCTGTTCATCTCTCAGAGTCCCGTGGAAGGAAATACACATCTCAGCACAGTCAAGCTCAGGCTGTACGTTTTCTGGACCAGATTGCTCTCTGACTCATATCAATTCTACTGCAGGATAACATTATCGATTTTAGCGGAGGTACTACTGATTTACACAAGGTTGAATAAGAGGAGAGCACTGGTGACCCCCATAAGATGGGGATAATAATCTTTACTTACAACCCAAGGGAAATGTGGGAGTTAATTAATTAGTATTGTAAATCTCTTCGAGATCCTAGCAGTCTATAAATGAATTCAAATGGCACCAGAGAGAGGGCATAAATTTTTTTTTCTTACAAAAGTTAAAAATTACAGACAAGGAGGAACAAGTGGAGTACAGATCCAAGCATTTGAACATTGAGCAGTGCGAGTGCATTTCAAGCCCCATTCCAGTAAAAGGGTCTCAGAAACGTGTAAGACATAGGATGATTCCACTCCTGAAAGCAAGATTCCCTGACATTGTCTTTAAAACAAATTGCTGTCATTACAGCCCAAAGAAGTTCAAAAGCTCCTGTTTTAAGTTTAGTCAATTAAAGATGCAAGAAAAAGAACTTTAGACATCATTGACCCAGATATTCTGTGGCATTTATATTCATAAGAGAACAGAATATGGACACAATGAATTGCAAGAAAAATTCCCAGTACAGATGGTTAACTTGCCGTTCTGCCCTTCAATAGTGCAGAAGTCAGAAAGGTGATGGAGTCAGATGTAGAGGGCTATTCCCTGATCAAGGGAGGAAAATGTGCTAGTTAATAATAATGAGAAAGGAAAGGAAGAATTTTTTTAAGTTGCTGGAGTGTCAGAATGATGCTTCAATGGAGCAATATCTCCCAAAGGCTGCTGTCTGCACAGACAACTAAGCCCATTTCTGAAGCCTTAGTAAGACACCCCAATTAATTTGCACACCCAAATGTTTAAATGTGAGTGCACACATGGCTTTCACTGGATCATTGGGATTAGCTACTCCTTCTACAGAAGTATGTAAGGACTCCAAGTGGAATGAGGGTCTTTTTTTATTGTGCTACACACAAACAAATGACACAAAGACCAAAAACTTAGAATGTCTTTCTCCCAAGAGAGACTGAGAATGTGTTCAGTCATGCTCTGCAGTCTGTTTCCGTCCACTAACCATAAAGAAAGCCCTGGGAGACTTGTTGAATGACTTGAACAGCTAAATTAGGTCCCTAAAATGGGGCTTTACAGGCCATTCCACGTCCTTAAGAGATCATGTTTGAAATTACTACCTGAAAATTAGTCAGAGGCCTAAAAAGGCTAATAAAACTTGACCTGTTGCATTCCTCAGGTAGTAGCAGTTGTTTGGTTTTGGTTTACGTTGGTTAATTGGTTTTTAGCTCTTATCACCTGCTGTCCCCCAAGGCCAGAAAGAAATCACAATTTTAAGTGCACCTGTATAAATTCAAAGCTAGCATCACTGGGGAATCAGCAGAGCTCCTCTTCATTTAGATGATTCCGTGGTCTCCATCTGGCTCAAGTAAATTTGAAGAAGCAAAAGAAAATGCTTGTCTATGAGCCGTCGTCATCAAACCAATGACTAACTCAGAGGAGGCTGGTTAAAGCTCACCCTTCTCATTGAGTCCCACATAGTCTAGTCTGTATCATCTAAAGATGGTGAGTCAAGACAGCTGTAGATTCAAATAACAACCCAGGGGAAGCACTGCTAGTTTACTTTGCAGCATCATGCTGATGAGCCAAGAGTTTTTGCTGTAGGTTTTGATTGTATTTCCTACCGCAGAGTATGCTTTCTCCCTCTGAAGAGGCCTGTGGCTTCCTTTACCCTGATGTCCCATTACTGCCTATTTGTAGCTAAGAGCTCTGTGAATACAAATATAAGGGTGCTACTTCCACAGCCATCTATCTGTCCTGTAACTAATAGCTCCCTGAACTTCACAAGTGACCTGGCCAGTGCGATCATGCTCCCTTATGTATATTTAAAACCTTTGTGGATTAGGCATTTTAATAATTGCTGTGTTGTAAAGAACCATTTTTGGATGTATGCTACTCAGGCAGTGTTAAAAAAACACCCTGAGCAGCAGCTGAAAGCATCAGCGTTTTTCAGCTGCCTTCTGTGATCAGTGTGCTATATCAGGTATAACCCAGGAGAAAAAACAAGCAAACCATGCGATAGCTGAAGATTTCTTTTGAAAAGTCTTTGAAACAAATAAGCTCAAAAGATTTTTGTAACCAACAAGAAAGTACAAGCCTCTTAGCCAGATAGTACACCTGGATGCCTAGTCCAAAATCCCAACGATCTGTGTGCTACTTCTACCTTAAGAATGAAATGCACTTGCAAAATAGTATGAGGATACTCCTCTGATACTGGCCTGTGTAAGTATTTGCATGGACCAAGCTTGGCACCGGACCGTGAGTCAGGCGACCTCGCCTCTGCTCCCTGCCTGTTATCTGAATCTCTCGATGGTCTGTCTAGATAGAAGAGCATGTCTTCTGCACAGCACCCCAACATGACTAGAAAACAAAAGCTGGGATTTAATACAAAGTACCTATTACCAATAGATTATTCAGTTTCCAAAGGTATCTGATCTTCCTAACGATGAGCAAGGGACACCGATGAATTAAAATAAATATGAAATAAAAGATACAATAACATTGCAAAAATGTTTTACAAGTAGGATGATGTCCCAGGCTAATAGAGTTTGGTTTTAATATACTTTACTACTGCAGTAGAGAAAGTGTACCTATATATGTCAAATACCGCTTCTTCTCCTTACATGCGTTGCACTTAGTCTTTAGGATTTGTGAAAGTCCAGATTCTGAAAATTTCTGTGATGGCTCATGGTACCTCAGTTTCCTCATCCATAATATGTTTGCGCATTATTGTTTCTTATATGGCAATAGTGCCTAGAGGCCAACCAGCTCAGCATCCCATTGCTCTTTGGTAAGATATGGAAAATTACAGTCTCTGCTCTAGGTCTTAAAATTGTTTATCTTCATTATAGACCACTCATGGAGCTTAATGCTTCTGAAGTGCTTAGAAAGCCTGCAGTGAAAGGTGGGTTATAAATGCAAGGAGTAGTACCAATGATAATACATTTCTTTGATTGAGGTAAATTCGCAAACAAATATGCAGTGTGCTGCATTAAAAGTAAAGAAAAAAACGAGGATTTAGTAGTCAGCTACCATCAAACTAAAGAAAGATATCTCTGTCACCAAGGAGTCTGGCTAGAAACTGATG
Organism: Psophia crepitans; assembly: GCA_013399095.1. NCBI lineage: Eukaryota > Metazoa > Chordata > Aves > Gruiformes > Psophiidae > Psophia > Psophia crepitans. The sequence continues at coordinate 102,559 of VWZZ01005913.1, read as the reverse complement.
GGTGGACTTCAGTTCAAAAGTTCAATTATACAATTTCAGATTTAAAGGAAACCTCAGCTCAGCTACTGCCTAGCGATACGATTACCGAAACCTTGAAGGAATGAAATTGAGTTTGAACTGAATGTAGGCGCAGTAATTTACCAGGTGGAGTATTCGGAAAACATTAACCCTATAAATGCCATTGGCAAGGTAGAATCGATTAACAGAACAATGGCTTATTTCTGAAGATACCAGTCAATTTCTAACTCATAACATGGAAAAAGTACATTTTCAACTTAATCATTCCTCAGACACAGGAGTGAATTCTGTCCAAAGCCTAAGGAAAATTTCTCCATCTTGAGTATTATACAGAAGAATTGCTCTCCTGATCTAGTCAGTGCACCATCTAATCCTGGATCCCCAATGATAGTAAACAGCATCACCTGTTTTGGAGGAAGAATAAGAAATCTTTTAAGTTTTAATGCTATAACCTGCCCCAGTAAATTCCCTTCTTATATAGGTTATAAATCAATTTATACTCAAGTTACCAAGTTGTTGATATTGTCAAAAAGTCTTTCTCTAATTGTTGTTGCTGGGAGCTAAAATTCAGTTTTTGCTATCATAGTTATGGGAAGTCTTCCCGTGCACCTTGGTAACATCATTCATTGGTATTTAACAGTATCTGTCTTCACAAAAGCACATGATTGAAATCCTGGTGATTTTAGTTTGCATTTCAGAAAATCACAGAATCCTAGAATGGTTTGGGTTGGAAGTGACCTCAAAGATCATCTAGTTCCAACCCTCCTGCCCTGAGCAGGGAGACACCCCAGTAGACCAGGTTGCCCAAAGCCCCATCTAACCTGGCCTTGAACATTTCTAGGGATAGGGGGTTCACAGCTTCTCTGGGATACCTGTTCCAGTGTCTCACCACCCTCATAGTGAAGAATTTTTTCCTTATATCTAATCTAAATCTCCCTTCTTTTAGTTTAAAGCCATTACCCCTTGTCCTATCACTATACATCCTCATAAACAATCCCTCTCCAGTTTTCCTGTAGCCCCCTTTAGGTACTGGAAGGCTGCTCTAAGGTCTCCCCAGAGCCTTCTCTTCTCCAGGCTGAACAACTTCAACTCTCTTAGCATGTCTTCAAAGGAGAGATTCTCCAGCCCTCTGATCATTTTCATGGCCTCCTCTGGACTCACTCCAACAAGTCCACATCCTTCTTGTAGGACCACAGAGCTGCATGCAGTACTCCAGGTGGGGTCTCACAAGGGCACAATAAATTTACATGGCAACTTTCAACCTGCAATGCTAAAAACCTGTATATTAGCAACAGTTCTACCACAGAAGAACTATCAAAGCTAGAGCAGATGATTGCAATTATCTAGTCCAATATCTCACTTAAGATATTGTACAGTGTTTTAACCTGCACATCCAGCATCCAACCCAGTAAGTCATGCCTGAACAAAGGATATACTTCAGAAAGAGATCCCTCCAGTCAAGAGTCAGTCCTAACTATCATGGACAAGAAAGCTTCTTATCCCCAACAGTATCAAGACAGTAGATTTAGGTTGGATATAAGGAAGAAATTCTTTACTGTGAGGGTGGTGAAGCACTGGAAAAGGTTACCCAGAGAAGCTGTGGATGCCCCATCCCTGGAAGTGTTCAAGGCCAGGTTGGATGGGGCTCTGAGCAATCTCGTCTAGCAAAAGATGCCCCTGTTCACGGCAAGGCAGAGCGGACTAAATTATTTGATCCTTGTGGTCCCTTTCAACCCAAACCATTCTATGATATTCCAGTGATTATGTGCAACTCAGGTGTATAGTATTTTATTCTTGAATATTAGCTTTTCAGCCACAGTAGGGAAAGAAAACAGACAATAAGTTGAGCTTTAATTTTGGAGATACTTATCAAGTTCCAGTGTCCTATGCAGGTGCTGAAATTCCATGTTTACATCCCACTTTGGAGTCCCACCACAGTAGTATGTAAAAAGGAAAGTCCAGAATTGATTCTGTTTTGCACACGACCTACAAGAGACCCATTTTTCAGGACTAGCAGCTGGAAATCATGCAGGACATACCATGGTCTCTCAAAATGTCATTATAAGTCCTGGTTAGATAACTGAATCAAGCTGCTACTCAGTGAAGTCAGTGAAGTCTAAGACATTTAAATGCTTAGCCCCTGAGCCACTCAAACATAAACATCTTATGCTATTTCAGCCATTGTCAAGTGTCCTCCCCAGGGTCTACCTGCCACTCCAGAAGGACACAGGTTTCCTGTAGATTTCATCACATCTGCCAGCCTGCACAGTAGCCATGGGCATCTCAGATGACATTAAGGGACCTCCTGCGGGCAATCAGCTCCATGGGTCAAGATTCAAATGCAATGTGTGAACAAACTGTAAAGGGCAACAGGCCTGACTGACCACTGACCAAGTGCACGCTTTCATGGGCATTAAGATTTAGCTGTCTTAAAATGAAGAGATAAGACCTCGCTGTTCCCGTGCGAAGTAGCTGGATGACCCCTTGAAGACGACAGCTTGGAGCAATGACCACACCTTTGATGCCAGAGGAACTGCCAATGCAAATAAATCCCGGACTGCTGGCGAACATGGCACTCAAGGAGAAAAGCTCTTAATCTCACTAGACAGCTGGGATAAACATTTATAAAGGAAACATTTTCAAAAGACTAGGCAGATTATAAAGGCACCAGGAGTCACTGAAATCTTGTTAAACATTGTTCGCTGCATTACTTTAGATTTTAGTTTGAACTTACACTGTCAGATAAATTCCATTTATCTCCTGAATGCTTTTCTCACCGTGAGTGTTTGTTGCCATGAATTCACACCTTCAGTGAAGATTTACATTTCGTCCTTGATCAAGACAAAGATAATGCTCAGCTTCAATCATTTTGAGGCACCTTTTTTTTCCACTTAACTGGGTCAGTGTTCCTTAGTGTGACACTGAAAACACAGGTTATGATGTTCAACTGTTAGTGTAGGAAAGAAGGATGTTCTTACAGGTGAGGGACTGAATTAGTCCCCAGAGAGAAAGTCTCTCTCAAACACTTCCACAGACTTCCAGCCTGACCTTGGAAAAACCACATTAGTCCCCTGCATCTCTAAAATCAGGAAATAAATGCTTTCTCTTCCCCTTCTGCTGACCTTGCCTTTTTCTACACGCTGGCAAGAAATTTTAATCGAGGTTTCTGGTCATTCTTTCAATATAGCCAATGATGAATTATCAACATCATGGTAAATTTGGTGATTTAACCAATACAATCGCTTCACTATAATTCAGAAACATAAAGACTTAAACGATATTTTCGGAAGAGACATAGAAGAATTCCCCTGAGCACTCCCACACTTCCATTTGCTATGCTATCTCACTTGTCATTAATTACAAACTAATGAGTGCCATTTTCTGTTCAGCATTGATACTTTACTTTCTCCTCCTGTGGGGCTATCAACCAGCACTGAAGGACGTGTCCAGACTGAAAACATTTATCTATGTCATCTCATGAAGCTCAGCATTTCAGATAAAGCAAGACTGATACAAAATAACCCTTCTTTCCAAAAACTAATTTCACTGATAATCCCTTCAGTTTGGCTCCGTTTGTACTAGAAATTAATTTTACCTATGCTCTTACTTGGATGGCAGTACAAATAACCACATGCCCCCTGACATTTCCTGCTACACTCTGTACTTTTTCCTGATTTGCTAATATCCTCAGGAAACTATCCTTAAGCAACTCAGCTTTGTCTCCTGCATATCTCACCTCCTTGGCAATACAGAGATGACTGTTCCAAGTTCTTTGCTGTAAACCATGTTTGAGGCAATGGAGTGATTTATACTAATAAATCTTGATCGTGGTCTCTATGTACTTAATGACTATGTCTACAATAATTAGCTATGCTACTAAATCTATACTTTTAACTTGCTGCACTAGATGCTGGCATGGTTTTGGCTTTGGCTAACAAGCTCAAATAACTCCTAGGCACAGTAAAGACATTAGCATGATCCAGAAACCACTCCTGGCAGGCCGTTTGGACACAATGACCTTATTTTGGGTGGTTAGAAAGTTTCATAGAATCATAGAATATCCCAAGTTGGAAGGGACCCACAAGGACCATCGAGTCCAACTCCTCGCTCCACACAGGACCAGCCCAGTCAGAGCAGATGACTGCGAGCATCGTCCAGATGCTGCTTGAATTCAGCCAAGCTCAGTGCGGTGACCACTTCCCTGGGGAGCCTCTTCCAGTGCCCCACCACCCTCTCAGTGAAGAACCTTTTCCTGATCTCCAACCTAACCCTCCCCTGGCGCAGCTCCATGCTGTTTCCTCGGGTTCTATCACTGGTCATCAGAGGGAGGAGATCAGCGCCTGCCCCTTCGGTCCCCCTCCTGAGGAAGCTGTAGGCTGCCATGAGGTCTCCCCTCAGTCTCTTCTTCTCCAGGCTAAACAAATCAAGGGACTTCAGCCTCTCCTCATACGTCTTCCCCTCTAGAAGTGAAACCATGCCCTGTTCTGTACTACCTGCCTGCCGGGCCACGAAATGGTGCTGGCTGCATTTACCAGCATGCACAGGCAACAAAGAGCATCAAAGGAGGAATTGAGCACATGCCTGAAAAGAGAAAACTATATAATTCTCAATAACATGTGCTGTGGGTGTCGAGTGGGCTGCAGACCTGTAGACTATGCTATGTGACTTGATGACAGAGAAAGAGCGAAGATGGTATTTTGCTACATTTATACCACCTGGAGAGAAGGGAGACGAATGGCGGTGTGGATGATCTCAAGTGCAATCTAAAACAGTCCCATGACTGTCCGGACTGTCCAGGACTCCTTGTAGCCTGCTTAGCAGACCCACACCTTCATGGACTTTAGACTTTACAGCCGGCCTTGAGAAGGAAGGAAGTATCAGCACCTCCTGCGCCTACACTGGAATTCCTCATGGCCCATTTTGAGGATCAATGAAAGATGCAAGGGGTTTCTAGGCTCAGAACCCAGACCCTTCCTTAATGCCAACATGGAAAAGGTAGTTTTTATAGAAGTCAGAAAGCTTTTCTGTGTTTAAAAAAAAAAAATAAAGGAGAGAATATCCCAGAAGCTAAAAATGATTGAAAACTCTGTGTCATAAATTCCCTTCCCAGCAGCAGACATACTGAAGTTATTGGTAAAAGCATTAATTAATCACACAACTTTAAAGATCTGTGTCAATGTCAGTAATAAAATAAATACAGGACAGTGCAGTCAGACTATCCTGAATATTGGATGTGTTATTACAATAATTAAGATGAATAGTGATTACCTGTCTTGTTTGTTGATACTTTCTTGGGCAGATGACTGTAGCTACATTAAATGACATTTTAAACATATGTTTGGAGCATCATTCACTGATGCATTAACCCCTTTTATACGGCAGGCATAAGCCACAGATATTAAGAGCTAATGTGCAATAATCAACTTACTTGAGCTCCAGGGAACAGTGGTAGGAAATAAACTGTTTGCAAACTACAGAGTGAAATTCAATTCAACCACGTTGGGCCTTTATCACTTGTCTATAAACATGAGATCGTTGTTTACCCAAATTCTGAAATAAGGGTCTTCTTTGTAAAAATACAACATACTGACAGAAGCGAGGTCAGGCACATACAGTGTGAGTATGGTTAGTATCTGGCAGTGGAAAAGATCAGAGACAAGAAGATAAAATGACAGCAGTTTACATTTCCCCCAGGAAAGAGGGAAATTACTGGATTGGAGTCAATTTGAACAAAAATGGACTTTGTTTGTAAGCTGGAGAATGAATGTCCCAATTAATTATTCCCAATTACTCCAGTTGTCGTGGTTCAACCTGGCAGGAAGCCAAACACCACGCAGCCGCTCACTCACTCCTCCCTACCAGTGGGATGGGGGAAAGAAACACATAGAAAAAAAAAAAAAAAGAAAAGTTCATGGGTAAAACTAAACATAGTTTAATACAACAGTGAAGGAAGATATAATAATAATAACAACAACAACAACAAAAGAATACACAAAACAAGTGATGCACAATACAGGTGCTCACCACCCATTAACCAATGGCCAACCCATTCCTCAGCAGCAATCACCACCACCCCCAGCCAACTCCCACAGTTTATATACTGAGCAAGACATCATACAGTAAGGAATATCCCTTTGGCCAGTTTGGGTCAGCTGTCCTGGCTGTGCTCCCTCCTGGCTTCTCATGCACATCCTCACTACCAGAGCATGGGAAGCTGAAAAGTACTTGACTTATAGAATAGAATAGAATAGAATAGAATAGAATAGAATAGAATAGAATCATTAAGGTTGGAAGAGACCTCAAGGATCATCCAGTCCAACCATCCCCCCACCACCTATTAACCACTAAACCATGTCCTTCAGTACTGCGTCTAACCTTTCCTTAAACACCCCCAGGGATGGTGACTCCATCACCTCCCTGGGCAACCCATTCCAATGCCCAACCACCCTTTCCGAGAAGAAATTTCTCCTAATCTCCAACCTGAACCTCCCCTGGTGCAACTTGCAGCCGTTCCCCCTTGTCCTGTTGCTAGTTATCTGCGAGAACAGGCCAACCCCCAGCTCACCACAACTTCCTTTCTCGTAGTACTTTCTTGTAGTCAGTGTAGTCAGTGTAGTGCCGTGTTCTGGATTTAGTATGAGAATAATGTTGATTTACACAGACCTTTTTAGTAGTTGCTAAGTAATGCTTATACTAAGCATTCAGTCGTTGAATGAAAGTCGACATATACTTCAGTCACTGAAGGAGACTGCTCCGGTGCCGGCGTGTTCCTGACTACAAGAAGAAAATTAACTCTACCTCAACTGAAAACAAGACACTAGTCCGGTGCATACCATAACCAAGCATCACTTCAGAAAACTAGCAATATTGGGCACTTCACAAGATTAACCTCTGTGTGGCTTTGCACCTCACTTTCCATCAAAATTTATCAATGAGTATATGGTAAGTCTTTCTGCTTGTATAGTTTCCATCCCAAACATCATTCGATGTTCTTAGACAGCCACTTCTTTCCACTCCACAGGAATCCGCAGTTCAGCACAGGGGGAAGAGATAGATTAGATTAGACTGAGTTTGCAAAGTGCTTTAGTATCCTTTGGGAAACAAGACATTATAAAAATGCAAGGTTCTGTGTTATCGTTAAAGTGATTAACTGAGTTACCATTAAAAAGCAGAAATAACCAAGAGGCTGGTAGTTGGTCTGTTTGTTTGTCAGTTAGGAGAATCCCCATTTTATGGAAGCTGAACTTGAGCCAGTTTTTAAATGTGCAGCCTCAAATGTCCAGCATACATCAAGGCGTAAAGATGACACTGCCTGGATATGCTAGCACAGCAGAAACATAAAGGACCAACTGCCTTCTGAGCTGGGAGGAGCACTTAGGTTCTATCAAACTTTTATACCAGAGGGAAGTGGGATCCCAGCACATAAATGCTAAAGAGAGTAGGAGCCAGTGTAGAGTGCTGAGGAACACCACAGCTTATCTCATCAGCCTCAAACAGAGCATTATCTAACAAGGAAAAACTGAACACAGGCAGAGAGGAAAGGTTTAAACCACTCAAGTGGAGTAGCAGAAAACCCTGTGTATACCTCAAGGTGTTCCATGATGAGGCCAGAATAATTCGAACCATCAGAAACAAGAGACAGGCAGCAGCCTGCATCACGATACAAATAGCAAAGTATTCCAGAATCCTTTATGGCAGCTGTTCGGCAAGTGAGGATGTTGCACAGCACAGGGGAAATGAGTGTCTAGATCGCATGACTAGAGTGCCAGGGGACCATGAAGCACAGCCATGCCAATGTTCTTCACATGCAAAAGGACAGATCATATGAGGAATTCCCAAATAGATGTAATACAAAAGAGTGTAAGGAGGGCTGTGCTGTTCAGGCGGAGAGTGAAAACAAAATCAGAGCTTGTGTAAGCAATACTTAGGAGGGCCAGACCAGTCATTAAAGCATGTGCTTGGAGCTCAGGCCCCATCCCGCTCAGTTCACACATGACCTTCGGGAAGTCGCTTAGATCCTCAGAGCAATATGAGCACCCTGTTTCTGCTGTTTTCAATAGATGGTAATATCCTTGAAAGACCAGACATATCTTTCTGAATTTCTTATCTCCACCTCTAGAACAGGGATAGCAGCACCTCACTCTGCCTGGGTTTTAAGAGAAACATGTCATAAATGATGAAGAGTTTGCTTACAATAGTAGCAAAGAACATATGAGCAATGAAGGTAAGGTAAGCAATCAGACACTAATAACGTCTGTGTCTTACTAGTTTGTAAATACTGTAGACATTGAGTTCCATTCACTCTTGGTACAAACTCGTTAATGAGGCCACATTCTGCATTGTCTGTCTTTATCTTTCTGATGATCCCAGATGTATGGAAAATTGAGGCAGAGGAAATGAGAAGCTTTATTGTGCTTAATATCCAAAGTGACAAGTCTTTCCTAAGTGGTGAAATGAGATTCTTCTACACAGGTATAGTGATGAGGCTTGAAAGAAGCCTGTTGCTGGATTAAACAGGGTAATTGCAGTACAATTAGGTACAAGCACTTAACTCCCCTCTTCCAAATTCTCAATTATAGTAATAAAAATGCTTTTGTTTTGCCTTTTGTGTTTCATGGCTTACAGATGCTCCTCTCTTCTGTAGCTCAAAAGAAAAAAAGAGAGAGAAAGAAAGAGGTTTGACACATTTCCAATGCAAGTGGTACAGCGTTCCTCATGATACATTATAGTGATGCTTAAATCCTGACAGCCTTAGTGTAACAGCACAGCTAAGTCTATCACTGTACTTTCCTGTCTTGTGAAAAGAGCTTTGGATAAGATGCAAAGCAACGCTCCTGAAAAGCCTTTCACTGTTTTTCAGAATTATCTCTTGGACTCATCTGGTAAATCATTCACCTGAGAAGCCTAGGTATTCAGGTCACGATGCCCTCATCATTATTAACTTCAAGGTACACTCGCTTATGTGTCAGGAGATGCCTATGAACTGTGGTGAGCAAGCAGAAAAAAAGCCCTGTGCTTCCTTCTTTAAGACATCTCCTAACTCCACAGTGCTAACAGCTGAAATTCATGCATAATGTCCAACATGCCTGGATAAAACTTTGCACAGTTAACGTGGTCCAGGCTTTGAGACAAACGTCAGCATTTTCTTTCTCTAAACTTATACTTTTGAACAGATATTAAAGTCAGTCCAAATTACAGCACTGTAAATCTGAAGCAGTAACATCAGTTAAATATAGAGTCAAAGGAGTTTCACAGAACAGAATTTAGCCCTGTGGCTTAGAAGATATCCCCCATATGGAAGTGATGTACTCAGTTCTGTCGCTGCAGCACAGAGCTGGCCCTAAAGCTCCAAGGATACACAAGTTCAGGTACAGCATCAGCTCCCAGGTACACCCAGCTTGTGCCCACTCAACTAAAGCACACTCAGAGCATGCTCATCCTTATAGACATGTCCTGTTCTGGATAAACTCTAGCTACCTCTTGCTTGCCATTGCCTCTCTTCCCTTGTTGTCTCTTCAAGGTCGTGTCAAAGGCAGATTTGATACTCAGAAACCTCAATCCGTCATTAAAATAAATGGATTCTAAGCAAAGACTTGGTCCCATTCTTGGTCTTGAAATGAAGTGTTGAGATTTGATATGTGTTTCTCAATTAAATTATAACCATGGCTCTACATTAAAGAAGCCAGCAGCTGGAATAGACCCCAGCCTAAACCACTCCCTTGCTGCAAAGGAGATTAAGTACGTCTAATCCATACATCTAACTAGTTCCTCCCTGACAGATCTTCCTCAGCCTTAGGCAGGTTATTGACCTTTGTGGTCAACCTAAGACTTACAAGAAGCCACTATACCCCACTCAGTTGCCAGTTATGGACTAAAAGCAGACATTGCTGAAAAACTTTTTATGGTCTGTCCCCATGATGGAGGTCAGATTAGACACGAACAGTGTTTTGCAATTTTATGCCCTTGCAGAGTGCTTGGGAGACAGCTTTGCCCACGAGCTGAGATCGTGGATCCTTAACAGGATCCTTACAATTTAGTCACTCTTGTGTTTCACAAGCATCATTCCTAACTGCAGGCAAATGAGCCCTGATTCCTACAAGCATACCCATTACTGGCAAATATTCTCTAAGTCATCTTTGTGAAAAAAATTCCCCAAGATGGGGGAAGTTGATTTAGCTCCTTCATTATTTGCAATTCTTTTCTCACAGGATTTGAAGGGCACTTATGTCACTTGACACTGTTTCCTGACTGGATGGCTTGAACTTTTTTAAAAATTTAATTAGGTCAACAAAAAATAACCACTGGTGAATAGCAGATACCTTTCTATGTGATTATCTTTCTTTGTATGTGGATCTGGATATTTACATAAAGGAGGAATGGGGAATTGCCAAGCTCTAACCACATTCTTTGCTTTCTTCTCTCTCCCTTTGCTGCTTTACCAGACATAACTGTCTAGAAATTTGGTCTATACTATACCATTTGGTAGTCTCTCTTGGTTTGGGTGGTTTTTTGCACATTGCACAGCAGACCCCTTTTGTAGCTGCTTCTTCAGACCTTTCTAGCAACCAAAAAGACACAACAGGGTTCAGAAAGCCCCAGCAGGACATGGGATACAGGGGTACAAAGCAGGCCAGGATCTTTAGGACCTGAACAGAACGGCATTTTGGAGATCTCAACAATCCCTAGCAAGGAAAGAGAGGAGGGTAGCGATGGGTTGCAGACCCTACAAAGGACAGTGAGATTTCCACATTCTCACTTTGCCATTTTCCTATAGCGTTAATATATAGGAAACCCCAGGCATATTTTATGCCTTCCCTTCAATCTCTTTTGGAGTGATGCTTGGGGAGGCTGCAATACACAGAAAGGCAGACATGCATTACTGCCTCAAACATGCTCAACCCAAGATTTAAACTGCATCAAGCCCACTGTTCTTAACTAGCCAATCTCCCTATGTATGGCCATTCAAGAAATATTTTGGAAACCTGTTTAGCTGTAAAAACCAAAATGGATTCTCAGCCCTTCAAAAAGCATTGCTTTTCCTCAAGTGTTTTAGCAAAGGATACCACTTTCCCACAAATACTATGGGTGATACTATGGCCAAGTAAAGTAGATGTTCAGAATTGAAACAAATATTCATGCATGTTGGGTTTCTGACGACAGAACACTCAGTCCTGAAGAGCACTTAGGTATTCGCTTAATTTTATTCATATGAGTAGCTCCAGTGACATTAATAGGCATGAGGCTTAAATAATTGCTGGATAAGAGCCCCAAGTTACAGAACAAAAGTAAGAGAAAAGAAAAGAGAAATAGAGAGAAAAACAATGCAAAGATTAGCTGATTTTTTTTTATTATTTCACTGGAAAATTTCTTTTGTATATCATTATGCTAAAATCTATGCATAAATATGTATGCCTGAAGTTTCATTAAGACACATTAATCCTATATTTTATTACCTTGCACATTTCAGATGAGTAGGGAAAAATATTCCTTGACCCAAAGAAAAAATTAATTCTGCCTATAATTTATGTAAAGTTTCAGCATATCTCCTAGATTTGTTGCAAGAGAAGATCGTAATTAATTTTAAAGGCCTCTCAAAAATGTTCACTCAGTTTACTCTGAGAGAATGCACTTCTAAGCTTCTGCTGTTTGTCACCCTTCAGTCATTCCACCAAATTTGATCTTGCCTGCGCACTTTTAGAGACAATCCCCCTGTACTCAGCCCTGGTGAGGCCGCACCTCGAGTACTGTGTCCAGTTTTGGGCCCCTCACTACAAGAAAGACATCGAGGCCCTGGAGCGTGTCCAGAGAAGGGCAACGAAACTGGTGAAGGGGCTGGGGCACAGGTCTTATGAGGAGCAGCTGAGGGAACTGGGACTGTTTAGTCTGGAGAAGAGGAGGCTCTGGGCAGACCTTATTGCCCTCTACAACTACCTGAAAGGAAGTTGTGGTGAGCTGGGGGTCAGCCTCTTCT
>VWZZ01005913.1:61385-90445 GCA_013399095.1 Psophia crepitans | reverse complement strand
TCTACTCTACTCTACTCTACTCTCCTCTAATCCAGAATAATTTCAGCCTCTCCTGGTCATTTGGCATTATGGGCTCTTTCAGTTGCCCATAACCAGTCTCCACTCCAATTTGAGATGCCCTAGGGTTTAATAACTCCAGCTGCTGATTCAGAAGGGCGTGAGAATTTGTCGTTAGCCAGTACAGACAATGGTAGCCAGTGAGTGATTTAGCACACCCTAATGTATGCAGAGGTCCCACCCAGTCATCTAAACAGTGTTATCTGAGATGTCCAGGGATTCAATACACCATTCACATACACCAGGGAGCAGCAAGGGCTTATGCTGTCCCACAAGCAAAGAGAAGCTCTGAGCAAGGATGGCAGCAGGGCAGCTAGGGCAAAGATCTCACCAGCAAGGAGGGGCCCCGCAGTACTCCAGCAAGGTGAGCACAGCAAGTCCAGCGATGGTAACCAGGGTCAGCCAAGAGCCTGGATTGCCAGACAAGACCACAGTGATGAGGCAGATTCAGGACAGGGGCAGGGACTGAATCAATAGATTAGATGGCCAGTCATAGGCATGACTGCTCATGGTCATATAGGTCAACATAGGTCAGGCAAGGACTACTTAAATGCAGCTCCCAAGAGAAGGGTAATGAGCTGCTGCTGCTGCTCCTTATAGCAGAGATTTCTCAGACAGCTTCTTACAATCCCAGACACCTCTTCGAAGTTGGTCAAGACCCTCACACCATGAGACTGATGACAGGAAAGAAGAGTTCAGGGTAGCCCTCCACACCTGAGATGACACCAGACACCTATGCTTAGGCAGTTGAACAGACATGTATCAGCATCTAATGCTGTATAAGATATCCTCCTTGGGCTGCCACAGGACCCAAAGCAGTCTCATAGCCTTCCTATGTGGGGACCAAACTCTAAACCATTTCAGATGTCACTGGATCACTGTGCGGACAACCAAAACTGATTTCTTCTAGCTGCTGGCCACCTGAATGGCTCTGTAGGATGCACTGACTACATTGATTACCTCTTCTCTGATTATAAAGGTTTTCCTAGTATCTATAGGCATCTGACTACAGGTGCATATTCAGATTCTTAATCTTGAAGTCTGCCCCAACTGTCCAATACAGGTTGAGGAATTTGGTGGGAAAGAGATAGATAGTTGGAGGAAATGGACCTAGAAACACTGGTTCCTGTACTCTGTCCAACAGACATGTAAGACTTTTGCTACTATTGTTCTTGTGATCCTAGCTGTTGTGAAACAGAGCCATCTGCACTTACCAAGTTAAAATCAAAATTAGATTATATCTTTCAAATTTTATATGTATGTGGATATATGTATGCATAAAAAGCAGCTAACTATAAAAGAAGAACAAGCAGAAAATCTTACTGAGACTGATGGATCTCACCAATCTCATTTTGTAATAGTCCTTTCCGTACTTCTACTGTAACAAATTTCTTTGTGCATATGCCCAGCAGACTCAGAAGTAGACTTTGCTATGTCCTTTATGGATAGAAGTTTAAAGGTATAGGGTTAATGCTTTATTTGAAAAAAAAAGAATACTTGTCTTCTAAGAGGTTATTCTCTTCTGCAGGTCATGTTATGGCTATATGAGAAAGGGACAACTTCACGAGAAGAACTGGGATCTCAAGAGATGCATGGGTGAGTGACACAGGGTAAGAAGCATCAGACACCTGATCTGAAGTCACTGCATGGAATAGCCCCTCCTGTCTGTGCACTCCATCTGCAGTGATGAAGACGAAAGGTTTGAGGAAAAGAGCATTGAAGATTATGAAGTGTTTGTGTACTTTGGTCAGGTGGGTTATATGGGCCATACACAGAAACGTTAACACACATCTCATTAGAGGATGTTTCAGAATAATTCCTCTTTCTTGTTACAATGTAGTGGTTTAGAGGGATTGCATTTGCTGGAAATCAAGAGCCACTCAATCTAGGAAAAAAATAATTCCTCCAACATCACATGTCCTCTCTCCCTTTAAGATCATATACTATTTCTTTTCCATGCCTCTGTCCCTCCTGCCTTCTTGTCATAGGTCAGAAACAGGTGTGCTTACTTTTCCTTAAAAGCAAGCAAATGACCATGGCATATGGTGATCCTACCGCAATGCCTCCTCCTGCCCACCACCTTAGTCCCTTTTGAACTCTATTGTTACATTTTTCAGAGGATTCAGAAAGCTTCTGTAAATTTTCTGGCCAGAGTACACTACACAGATACTTGTTCTCCCAGACATAATGTCAGTGCTGCGTATTAGATCATAAATATGTATTTACATGAGGCTGATGCTGATAACAGCTATGAACCTAATAGAAAATTTTGCATTCAACAAGAGAAAAGATTTTCGTTTTTCATCAGCCTGTAAGTCTTGCTCTCAAATTCATTTCTTTCCACTGGATACAATCTAATATGGTTTGAGAGTATCATAGCAATCTTGATGCAGCACCTGTTGAAAAATACATGGCCACCTCCTGGGGTGTGGATAAAACCTCAAAATGGAGAATAAATAACTTATTATAAAGAACTAGATTTCCAGTTGTTATTCACGGTAATATAAAAGAACTCCTGCTTTATAATTTAGAAACTCCGTCGGGTTCATATCTTTATAGTATTTTGAAGGCATGCATCAGGTAGAAGGAAAGAATAAGCATTTACTTTTCCATTAAGAAGGGTAGAAGGAGGGGAGTGCCATGCTACTTTATATATAAAGGTACACATCACAGTCAGAAAACTCAAGATGAAAAAGCTACATACATTCTCATAAAAATAAGGACCTCATTTCTTTCATCTGTGAAAGAAATATATTAAAGAAGATCCCCTGACATTAAAACTTGAAGAAGGATTAAAAAAAAAACAACAAAACCAACCACAAACAAACCCCAAAACCCCAAACAAAGACGTACTAAGGCTTTGGGTCACAGAGCCAGAAGACATCAGTATGAGAACAGATTTGTACTCCTGGCCCCAAACCAGATGAAGAATGAGTTCCTAGTGGGGGTTATGGGTTCCTATTGCATGCAAGGTGGGAAACTTGCTACATCAATCATCCACGGTGTCTCAGTGGCAAATCCATGGATCAATGAGACATCTGACATTGAATTGAGCTTCTTGGCCTCTTGGCCAGAACAAAATCAAATGCCATGATATCACAGCAAGTGGAAATGAAAAATGCAATATAATGAACAATAACATGTAAAAAAATCAGAAAGGGATTCGAGGATACCCAGAGTAGACTGACATTTGGATGTTGTATTTCAGTTTCAAAAAAGATGGCTATTATGTGAAAGCTATGAAATGTGACATTTTTTACCAACTAGCACTAGGCTTCTTGTTATATCTGTTACATACTTTCTTTGCATCTATCTATGCCTGTGTGTGAGCACAAGAGAACGTAGTTTTTCATTACAATTTTGCACCGCTTGAAGCAATCACAGTGCGGAAGGTCTAAAATTATCTCATCTGCTTTCTCTTTAGATTGTTTTTTCTGTCCTAAGAATTGGGTTGGCTTTTTCAAAGCCACCTGGAGCATATGGATGAATCTCAGCAATGACTCCTTCAGCCATTATCTTGATCTAAAGTACAGAAACCCAACAGAAGCTGTCTGAGGATGGTGCATGCAGAGGACAAAAGAATCTACATTCAAGATACCTAAATTTATTCTAATGGCTACATCTGTACTTCTAAATTAAACAGTGCCGAGGCACAGGCCCTGGAGCCCAATTGTCTGTCCTGTTAAATGGTTTGAACAGTGTGTGGCATGCTTTTGCCCAAAGCTACCTGGCTTTTTCCACCCAAAACAAACTTGTAGACACAGTTTATGAGTTAGCATGGGCTATGGTCTGTTCCCAGTGTGCACATCGGATGCAGCTACCTTGTTTTAGAGAGCGGGTACTATCTCGCCATATCCATAGCCAAAGGCTTTAGCACTGTATGGTTTGACATATAGATGTAGCCACTTCATCAAGTCACCAAGGCATGACTACAGGCTTCTCTAATGCTTTTCAGCACATCACACACTACAGATACTCCAAGGAAAAAGAACCAGTAAAATGCAGTGAAAAGCAATGGTCAGTTATGCGCACTTTTGGCAACAGCTGGGATCAATTGGAATTCAGCACTTATTTATTTTCATTTAAAAAAAAAAATAAAAGAGTCCTGGGAGGATTGTCCTGTACCTGACCCCGATCTGGCATGGCAGTGGATTCAGGTTCTAGCTGTGCTGCATCTTGCTGTGTGACCTTGGGAGTTAGACTTCATATTCCTGAGTCTCAGCTCATCAATAAAACTGCAATGACAAAACATCTCAGTTCCCGGCTAATGTGCTCAGCTCATCCGGGCAGTGTGTGTACATCTCTTAATATCATTTTGGACAGCATGAAGCTCAACGGGCTCTCGCTCTCAATTTGGGCCTCTAGGCTTCTGGTATACACCAAACAATAAAGTTGTATATTTTGAATAGCTTTAGTAAATCATCTATTAAAAAAAAGACTTTTCACAGAGCTCGCAGTGTGCCTCATCATGGGATGTACTGCCAAAATTGTAACAATTAGCTGTCTATCTTAGGTACTTCTGTGGCTCCCAGAACCATAGTATATCAGCATATCACAAACTTTAATGGATTTTTCCTCCCCGTACAGCTGCGAGGCTGAGCAGACAGTGTTAGCTTTTACAGCACTCAGTGAGACCTGTGTCTGAACCAGGGGAGCCCGGCAGATTGGGAAGCACACTGCACAGCCCATTGCCACCTCCCCTTCCCCTCCATGTCCTCAGCACAAAGGAAATCCCTCCCCAGAGGCTGGAAGGGGCTATGGCATACCCTACCCAGATCCCAAATGTGTGGGGCGGGTGGAGGACTGGGATTGCAGGGTGCACTGCCGAGCACATTTCTCCAACTGCCTGGATCTACCCAGTGAGAGTAAGTAATTTGGAAGTCTAAATGCTGCTGATTTCAGTAAGGTTGATTTTAAATGCACCTATGAACCCAGAGACTGAGACAGACCTGTGCTCTTAAATTGCAGCCATATCTGATTGTAATGTAAAATAGCTTACTTAGGATAGCTGCAAATTGTGCCAGCTGGAGTACAATTGTCTGCATGAGCTGTGAGGTTGACAAAGCCAAAGGGGCTGACCTACAGAGGACATTACTGACAGGGGATGCCATTTCTCCTCAGAAAAGTCCAAGGCAGACCCTGCAACCTCTAAGCTATTTTCCCTTTTAGGCATAACTTCCCTCCTTGGTGGGGGGAATCAGGGAATCAGAATTCAGTTTTCAAAACACCTTCTTCCCATGTTGAAGGTAATTGACCAGACAAGTTGTCTTAAAGCTTCTGGAAATAAAGTGGTCACCACAGATTAAGTGGTTCCTCATTTCAGGAATAGCTTTTACTCAACTAACTGTCAAACTAAGTCCGTATTTTAGGAATAAGTACCCTGTAACTGTTGCCTTGGTTGTAGAGAGGCCAGGAATTGGAATGGGACTTCCTCTGAGTCCTTAGTGGATCTGACAGGGCCAAGGAAAAATGGTCAGTGATTTCTTCCCATTAGATCTTGAAACTGTAGGCAAGGTCCCTGAGCAGTCACCACTGTTGGAGAGGGTCAGAAGGAACTGATTTTTAAAACGTATTTTAGAGTTAAATGAAGCTGCAAAAATAATCTGCATTTTGAAAGAGAATTAAAGATCAATTAAAAGCTAGGTGTGTTCTTTTCAGGTGTTTTTCCAAAGAAAATATCTGTAAATTTGTTTCCTGGCAAAACCGTAACTTCTGCAACGTATGTCAGCACTGTCATTATTTCACTAAGAAGACGCACTTGGCGAACAAGACGGAGGTAGAAGCTGAGAAAATGGTTGGTTGAACAAAGCCATCCTTTCTTTTCCTGCTGTTAGGCAGCACTTAAAAGAAACTGAGGTGGAAGCTAGTTTTCTTTTCAGCATGAGGTTGGAGAACACCCAAGATCTTTAAATGCAGGTCAGCACCTTAGCCAGTGAGGAAGAAATAATTAAATTACATTTGTCCAGGCTGGTTGTTAAGTTGTCCTGGCTGGCTGAACAATAGGCTTTTCTGAGCCTGAAGAAAATACATGTTTTTCCAATTAGATGAAGCAACAAGAAGACAAAGAGATATAGGAAGGAAGCTCTAAATGACAAGAACTACAGAGACAGAAAATCTCATGTTTGTATTGCTAAGACAGCATGAAACAAGTTTAATAAGCCTGTGAAGAAAGGAGGACATAAGTAAGGCAGAAGAAGAAATTTAGAGGCATGCACATAGACAACACATAA
Organism: Psophia crepitans; assembly: GCA_013399095.1. Lineage (NCBI taxonomy): Eukaryota > Metazoa > Chordata > Aves > Gruiformes > Psophiidae > Psophia > Psophia crepitans. The sequence continues at coordinate 84,158 of VWZZ01005913.1, read as the reverse complement.
AAGAGACCAAATTTTTTTTTATTATATTTGTATTGTATTTTCTTAGCCTGTGATGGAGTCACATAAATCTAATACCAACAGCTGCAATATCAGTTAGAGTATGGAGAACCTGCAAACAACTCCAGCTCCATCTGCCTCTGCTCCAGGCATTCCCCAACTTCAGCCTCTCAGGCTCCAGTACGTGCAGGACTCAGTCTAATAATCTGAAGGAACATTGCTTTGAGAGGTAGTAATTTGAGATTTATGTTCCTCACCAAAGAATATGGTCTTCCAGGACACAGATCTGGTGTACCTTTTTGGGAACATGCAAACACTTCACTGTGTGTTATATTTTCAGCAAAACTGGAAAACAAGTTATATTTGTATTCCTAAAACCAGATTTATGTGATCATTTCAGGCAGTGAGAGATATATATTTCTAAAATAAGTCACTGTTCTGTAACTCCTGTCACCACTGTCTTTTACTTAACATATTCAAAACTATTGCACTGATTTAAAAATGAACATTTCCTTTTACTTCGGGGCATGAAGACTCACAATTTACGTTACTGCAAAACAGTTTTCACAATATGTTTTTCTGAAAACCTTATGTTGTTTTTTGTGATGTTACTAATTTTTGTTAGTGTCTTTTTCAGCATCCCATTGCCAGTAGCCTGTGACACTGTGAGTGATCATTTGTGTGTTTGCATGTCTGTACAAGTCAGACGTGTAAAAAGTAGGAATAATTCCCTGGAACACATATTTCACATAGGTTTTCTATTTTTATATAGTCTTTTGTCCCACTACTTTATTTCAAGTCTCCTTTTTTCAAAATAGGAACAACTGTTGCTTCAATAGCATTTAGGATCCAGTATGACAAATAAGTGTTGACAATAGATGTCCTTATTCATACAAGATGATCCACTCATGTCAGAGAGGCTCTTCTCAGACACATGAGGGTGGCCTTTGGATTGAAAACAGCATAATTTGCGTCAAGACAAAGTCATCAAGGAAACAAAACAAAACTCAAGAAAATAAACACAATGTGGCAAATTTAAAACACAGCTGTATCTTCCTTCTAGTGGCTAGCTCAGCTGGAGAAAGTTGCAATTACCTAGTTTAATGTGGCCATGGGACCACCACAGAGTTGGGGTATTCTGCAATTTTCCATTAGTAAAAAATTGTCAGAGTTCCAGAATATATTTTAATTTGGGCATGGACTTAGCACTCCTACATATGGTAAGAGAAAACCAAGAAGAATGTGATATATTTTGATCCTTATGCTTCTGATTTATTTCCTGTCTTCTGTAATTTTTTTATTACTATTAATTTCAATTTAATTGGAAGGGCCTGGCCTCCTTTGCTCTAGGCACCATACAGATTAATTAAAATACAGAAAGATTAAAAAGTAATTCAACAAAAAAAAATTTTATTAGACCAAATATCTGGGACCAGTAGGTCATCTTAAAACATCCCTCTAAAATGCCATTCACAGCAAGTACCAATTTAGCTCTTCGGCCTCTCCAGGACAAAGATCAAAGTAGAAGGCCAAACAGATTAAGAAATCCAAGCCAAAGAGGAGATCAGAGCATTTCTGACAAAAACCAGCCAGCAGGATTCTCCATCGCATCTCAGAGGGTGAAGTCCAGATGGAACGCCATCGCTAACCTCGGTTGCCCTGGTTCAGGGAAGGTGAGGAGAAAATATTCTCCCAGTGAAACAGGTTAGTGCTCTGCTGTTACCACCAGCTTTCCAAATCACCCACAGTGGTTATTAGGCAGACCCGGCAGTCTGCAGGGCAGCAATGTATGTGCCCTCAGCTCAAGGTGTTGGTTGCTAAGTGGACTTGTGCATTTTGCACGAGCTCTCACTGCCAGGCGCTCCCACAGGAGATGCTACAATCACCTGTTCTTAAGGACATATCAGAGAAATGATCACGTTTATCTCATCAGGAATGAATTTTATTATCTTGGGTTCTGCTCGAGGCCTTGGCTGTTTTGTAGGTGCATTTCAGTTTTTGGGAATCAGTGCTGTAAACTCCTTTTCATACTGACTCTCTCTTTGCACTGATTGACTTTCTGGACAAAAGAGGTTATAGTTCAGGTCTTCCAAGGATTTTAAGAATAAAGCAGCTGAGCTGATAACAAAATATACAATCTCTCTTTCAGGGTAGCTACTCTATTACAGTTTTGTGGGATTGCAGACACTGCCCCTGCACTTTAGAAAAGGTTTGGCTTACAGACTGGAAAGTGATATATCTTTACTTGATAATTATTTAAAAATAATCTTTACATACAGAATAACATGCTACCTGGTAAATCATGATAAGACAATATCTAATTAGCATAACCTGCAAAGAGAAACCATTCATTCCTTACTATTAATATTCTTTGAATGTGTTGATAAATTAGCAGGTAAAGGAGAAAAGATTCCTTTGATTAGATAAAGGTTTTTGACAGCGTTGATAACAACATGTTACTACTGAACTTAGAAAGTCATATAGAGGCAAAGTATCAGTATGAATTAAGAAATGGCTAAGAGACAGAAAACAAAGTAAGAATTAATGGCTGAGTTAAAAATTTAACAGCAGATGCCTTCAGATTTTACATTGTCACTGGCATTATTTAACATACCTATTAACACCTGGAACAGGAAGATGAGCAGTGAAGCATCTCAATTGGCAGATGACAATATATTATTTACATAACTGAGGGCTGGGAACCATTTCAAGGGTTCTCAAAGAAACTTAACCCATACAGTTCCTAGCTTCATGAACACAACAGCAAATAAAGTTCACCACTGAAAAATGCAAAGTAATATACATCAAACTGAAAGAAACTGAGTTACACATACAACACACACTGCTTTAAACTATGTTAGGAAAGAGATCAGTTACATCTGTGACCATGTAACAGACTGCAGCTGCAATTAAACAAGCAAATGCAATTTAATAACAAGAAAAATCATAATGCCAGTATACGAAATAATGATATGCCATTATAATATTGTATCCAAATCAGACCCCGTCATCTCAAAAAAGTTATTAAAAATTACATGTTCAGAGACAGGTTGAAAATCATTAAGAGCACAGAGGTCACTTACGTAAAATCAGAATGAAAAGACTGGGATTGTTGACTTTGCAAATTAGAAGACCTAGAAAGCCTACATAAAAGTGTGTAAAATAATGAATTGCTCAAAAAGGGAGATTGCTGGCTCTGTTCTCCTTTGCCAAGGAGACATTCAATGAAAATGAAAGATAATCAATTCAAAGCTGATAGAAAGTAATCATTTTTCATCCAGTACATGATAAGACTGTGGAACTCATTGCAGCAAAGCAGTCTCGAGATCAATAGCCTAGTAAAGCCCAAAGAGGAACTTGCTTTCTTATTGACAATAAAAATATCCCTCCTTTTAACAACATAAAAAAGTATGCTGAAAAATATTCCAAGGTTTAAGTCAAACTCTTGTGATTATGGAGTTCCTTGGACACATCTACAATGTTCCGGCATGCCTGTTGACTCAGCTGTCTTTGACCCTTGACAAAGACAAAGATGGCCTGAATGGACCATAAGTCTGATACAACATGGCATGGTTCCTTATATTCCTATCTTTTTACAAATAAGCTTCAAGGACATACCTGTAGATACATCCCCCAGCAGGGCTTTATCAAATGTGCGTTGTGGTTACGTGTCTACCACCGGCTCAGTTTTTTGGGGGACAGTTTCCATGATACAGCCTCCTAAATAGCTCTTCTTATAACGCTTCTTTAAACACCAGGCTGCAGTATCTAATGAAGGCAGAAGCTTATGTATTGTCAAATAGTTCAGAGAGTGGATTTTCTATCTATTCTTTTTCTCGTTGTGATAGATAGCACAACTCTCCTTCCTCTCATTTACAAAGATTTTTCTCAAATGAACTATGAATAATTAAAATCTAACTCCATTTGTTCTTTTTTTTCTTAATTGAAGAAATTAAAGATGTATGTAGTGTGACTTCAAGGACTGCATATGAAAAGATATACATTATTTTATTCAAGTATAGCACTTTAAGTGGCATGGCGCATATTTTTTTACTAATTCATGCCTCATTCAAGTTAAATATTTGCACTATATGTGGCAAATTAAGCTAATAAAAGCAATTTTATTAGAAACTGGGTTTTTTGTCACATCTACAAACTCCAGTTTTTCCACCCTTGTGCTCACTGAGCAGTAACAGTTTCTTTCCTACACTTTCTTCTCCTTTTTTTTAACCCCAACATTGAGTTATTGCATTTATATGATTAATAAGACTGTCCATAGCTAAATGACTGAAAAATAGATTCATCATGGACATAAGTCCTCTTGCTCCAGGGCTCAAGCATATCACTGACTGTTCGGGGTTAAGAAGAAATCTCCCCAAAGGTCTGGTCGTTACAGTTATTCATTAGGAGATTAGTTGCACCCTCCCTAGATGTATCTCATTATGGTGACTTTTGGAGACTGGATACTGGAACAGACTAATAATTTAAAAGGTTCTGTGCTGCTATTCCTCTGATCCTAACATGTGACTGTTAGAAAACTTATTGAAGATCATTACTGGAGGGTAAAGAATAAGCAAAACCTAATAGGAAATATTTTCCATATGGATCATTTGCTAATTAAGTCCATCTATGGGTAAAGAAAATATGATAGACCAGCAGATTATTGGATCATTGTATGAATTTATTTGCAATGCACTCTTAAAAAATCTTATTTTCTTTTTTTTTTTTTACATATACAGAGGTGTGTTTACATCTTATTCTACTTCAGTGGTTGTCACAGAATTATAGAATTGTTGCCCTTCCTCCCTCCTTTTTAAGCCATCAGAATATTCGTTCTATCTCCAGTTAGTTACACAGAACAAAACACAGAAGGAGGAGAAATTCTTTGGTGAATAAAGAATTTCATTATGTTTTGTTTCCAAAAATCATCCCATCAAAATATTTGCCCTTCCTCCCCATCTTCTGAAACGTACCTCCACTATCGCAACTCCTCACCATTCCCTATGGCATAAAATCCCTCTCTACTTCCCAAAGCCGTTTCCAGACCCTCTCTCTCCACTTCACTTGCTAAACAGGTGAAAGATGACTTGGGCTGCGGTTGCTTCAGCACTACTAAATGCTGACCGATCACTGCACAGGGACTAGCCAGGTGGCCATTACCAAACAGAATAAATAAGGGTTGAACAGCCCTTGACATTACTTCAGATGGAGCAATGATATATTCTCTCATCTATCAAGCCGTTGATATTCACAAAACTTGTGGGAATGTAATATCTTTGAAACCTTTACTCCTCTGTCAAATAGAGCTGAAATTGGCCCCCAGGTTCAGAAGTTATAAGGAGGGAGCTGACAGACAGCATGATGGCATAAGCCTTGTTTCCTTAGGAAACCTGGCTAAAAATATCAACCCTTAAAAGCAAGAAAATGAAGAGCAAAAGACATCATAAATTCTATAATGCTCCCATGATAAACAAAAATACATTATCCTCGCCAAGTGCAGTGGAATGAGATTTCACCACCACGTAACAGCCCGTGAAGTGCTGACTGCTTGTTGCAGTCAACGGTGCAATAAGAAAGTGACACACTGCAGAGTTAGCAACATGCTTAACTCTGTTCACTGCCCTCAGTTAGATGCTGGAAACTAATATGTCATAAATTAGCGTCTGCGTGATCTGACAAGGATTATTGTTCTGTGATCCAGTGGCTGTCATTACAAATGGGAAACGCAGGTTTGCACCTCCTCTCTAGGCTTGGCCTTAAACATTTGAAGTCTTTGGTAATATTCACCTGATGTGAAGTTAGACACACCTTGCCCCAGGTGCCCAAGCTAGAAGGCTGGTCAACCTAGCCACTCACTATTGATGCTGGAGAAAGATGGGCTCTTCTGAAGAGCATCTCACACCAGCTGCATGCTCTGAAGGAGTTTCTAACTTTCTATTGACCAGCAAAAGAGGCTTATGATACTCTAACTTAAGCTCCAAAAATTGCTGTCTAAAATTAGGCAGAAACACCACCACCCTTTAAAATGCTTGTAAAAAGACTAGGTTTTATTAACATTCTTCCTTTTCCATTTCTTCTTCCTTTTAATGGCACATAAAGCAAAAACTCCTCATTTGTTTATTTTTTTTCTTTGAACACCAAACTCACATATTCCCTTGTACTAGTCTACGGAGCAGGTATATTAGCCGACCACAAGTTCTCTTTGCTGTCTTTGTGGAAAGGGAGCTCAAGCAATGCCAATCCATGTTCCACGAAAAGTGAGGTCTCATGCATCACTCAGGCTCAGCCTGTATTTGTTGTAGTTTTGATGAAATAACTAAATGTTGGGCAACTGAGGGCTCAGGTTAGAGCAATTAATTTTAACCAATTATTTCTACGTCCTCATGCACTGAAATGCTTAGGGCCTAATGCTGTTTCTGCAAAATACATGCTTGAACATATTTAGACCCAGAAGAATATATCTTACCAGTCTAAAACAATTGAAAGGCACAGTAATTTAAACACATTCTGAGCCTGAACTACAGACTGTATCAGTTAAGGGACAAGAATAAGAAGACTAACTTGAGGCCTTCCTTCTAGGGTGATTATTTATTTATATGAAGGGGGCCATGCTAGTTGGGCTTCTATGTGCTCTACAATTTCAGTTCCCTCACCAAAGTCAAGACACTCTCCAATACCAAATATGTGTGTACTTCCATAACGATATCTCGCATATGCTAAAAACTTGGCCAACAATTTATTGATTTTCAGTCAAACCATCCTGACCAGCAAGAATACAACAAAGTTGGGCAATTTTATTCATAGACTCACAAAGAGCTAAACTGTGGCTTCAACAGGAGCTCAGAGGGGGGGATAGCAGTATGATTCACTGCCCAGGAGGAAAATGAGAAATGGACTGTGTTTCAGAGGACACAATCTTTTCCCCATTTCCCTCCAGCACAACCAACTCAGCTCCATTATTTTGAAGAGTTTGTTTCCCTTCAGGCACTTGCGCTGCCCAAGCCTGCTGGATGTGCAGAACCATGACCTAATCCATCACCTCCACATGTCCACAGGGAGGTCTCTCCCCCAATGAAGCTGCTCTCCACAATGCATGGGTCACCCCACACCAGAAAATGTGAGGAACACTGCACATGTTGCACTAGGTGCTATGAATCAATGCATTTTATGACAGTGGAAATAAAGACTAATGCCATCCTTTTTGCCTCTTTTTAATTCTGCAAATTAACGAGTTTAGTTTGGCTGATAGCCATCAGTGAGGAAAATTCACAGTCATGCCTGTGCCTTTAGACCAGAAACATCCTTAGAAACCATGCATTCAGATCTAACCAGAGCTCTTCAAAAGCTCGGCAGGTACCACCAGGATGCAAGCAAATTTTGGAATTTCCACCTTTCATTACATTCCTCACTTGGAAATGAAAAACAAATGAGATTCTCATTTATAGAAAAGTCCCTTTACATTGCAAAGTGGTATGAATAGGAATGAAATATATTGTGTTGCATATATATAGCTAATATGTCTTTGCATGTGTGCAGAGTATCTTGTGTGAAAGGAAGCGCTTGAATATTTGTTCAGTATTTCATCTCCCAATATAATTTCAATATGTAAAACAAATGTTACTTATACAGCACACACTTGTAAGTCATACAGATGTAGTTTGTTCCACCAGGCAGGATTTATTAGTCACAAATCCTAGCCAGCTTGTTTCTTTTTCCTGTATGTTGTAGTGTTCATAAGACAATTCAGTTTGGGGACTGGAAAACATCCTCATATGCAAATCTGCGTATAAAACATATCTTTTAATTTATTGTTTGGATATTAGGTGCTGTGACAAGATAAGTCATATGATGTGTAATTGGCCCGGTGAGGATTTATTGGTGTGTATAATGTATACACTTTTATTAAACTACAAGAAGAAAATTACTTTGTCAATCATTTCTAAGAGAAAAAGGGCCTGGAGAAAGCATTAATTCTTCTGCTGTCGCTTTTGGCACCATAGTCCTTTCTATGCACAACTACACGTTTAAAAATATTGCTACTGTACTTTAAATAATACAGAAGTTTTCTTATTTCTGATCTGATGCAAAAGATAGTCAGATGTGTTCACACCTGCATGCGCATGCGCACACACATCAAGCAGCCAATATCTGAGTTAATCATTTATAATTAAACATCCAAATAAGTAGAACAACAGATGGGAATGACATTGTTGTCCTTGTTTTGTCAGAGGAGATGTAAACCCCGTCTATAAGTATAACCAACCCAAGGCAATACTAGAACTTCTAGCACACATGTATTATCAACACACAAACTGTTCTGTATCTATGTTGATGTTCTTCCACTTTGTTAGAATAAGAAGACCTGTATGATCACCTTAGGCAATAGATCTATTTCCTTTGCTTTGTTTATATTTTGGCCTTATCCACAACAATGTTAGCTTGCTCACAAACTCATAAGGAAAGTGTAGGAAAGGTAAGGTCTTTCCTCTTGGAGCACAGACCTGTTGTCCAAACACTTTCAGTTCCACCCATCACTGCAAGCAACAAGGTCAAGACTCTCTACTCCTGCCTCCTTGTTTCTCCTCCTGTGTCAGCTTTCATTTCATTGTACACTGTTCTTGGGGACCACAACAGATTTTGTCATAAACCGTCTGCAAGATAGACCTACACAGCAATGTGGAAAAGGCTCTGCCTTTGGGCATACATGGAACAGATTAGTCTATGATTTGAGTGGAATATCTGCTGGGATTTTTGTAAAGAAGAAAGCAACTAATTTGTCCTTAAGCAAAGATAAAGTCTATCACTGGCTTCACAAGTTTCTATATGCAAATACCTTACAGTTAAAACACTTACAAAGTACTGATTCACACCACTCCATCCACCCTGGGTCACCACCTCTTTGGCACTTAAAGCTAGTTCTCCTCAAACTAGATGAACATTCTTTCAAACTGCTCAGAGAATTTTAAATATACCATCTCTCCTCAGAGTTGGCATTTCAATAATATAATGAGCCAATAGACTGCTAGGGTAGCAACTCTTCCCAACCACATTATTTACATGTGCATACACAATCGGTTGTAAATCTATTAAATCCAACAAGGCCAAGTGCAAGGTCCTACACGTGGGTCAGCACAGTCCCAAGCACAACTGCAGACTGGGCGGAGAATGGATAGAGAGCAGCCCTGAGGAGAAGGACTTGGGGGTGCTGGTTGATGAAAAACTCAACATGTGTGCTGGCAGTGTGCACTGGCAGCCCAGAAAGCCACCCATGTCCTGGGCTGCATCAGAAATAGTGTGGCCAGCAGGTCGAGCGAGGAGATTCTCCCCCTTTACTCCGCTCTTGTGAGACCCCACCTGCAGTACTGTGTCCAGTTCTCGAATCCCCAATACAGGAAAGACATGGAGCTGTTGGAGCAAGTCCAGAGGAGGCCACAAAATGATCAGAGGGCTGGAGCACCTCTGCTACAAGGACAGGCTGAGGGAGCTGAGGTTGTTGAGCTTGGAGAAGAGAAGGTTCCAGGGAGACCTTATAGCAGCCTTCCAATACCTAAAGGGGCTTACAGGAAAGCTGGAGAGGGAGTGCTGTGACAGGACAAGGGGAAATGGGTTTAAACTAAAAAAGGGGAGATTTAGACTGGACATTAGGAAGAAATTCTTTACTGTGCGGGTGGTGAGGCACTGGAACAGGTTGCCCAGAAAAGTTGTGGATGCCCCTGGATCCCTGGTAGTGTTCAAGGCCAGGCTGGATAGGGCTTTGGGCAACCTGGTCTAGTGTAGGGTCTCCCTGCCTGTGGCGGGGGGGCGGGGTTGGAACTAGATGGTCCTTGTGGTCCCTTCCAACCCAAACCATTCTATGATTCATTCATGTCAAGCCTGGAGAAGGGTTTTGCAAAGATGCCAGGCCAGTTAGTAACCAAGTACCAAGCCACTCTCGTATTTATTAGCCACCCATTTTGTATTTCATTCACTCAGAGCCTGAAATAAGCTCAGCTAGGAGGCTGTGAGCCCATGCCAGCAATCCCAACAAAAAGCGTGCAGCCTGGGGGGCTGCCTGGGCCCAGGTCTGCACTTGGAGTGAAGAGCCAGTGGCCAACACTCCCTAATGGGATGCATCCCGAGGTCTGCAGCTTGCAAAAACACAAGTGTTGGCCTAACTCTGCTGTCCTAAGGCAGCTCTGGCTTTACTGGGGAGGGAAGAGAGTCAGAGCCATACCGAACAGCCTGGCATGGCACAGCCTCTTCCACATGCCACATCACCTGCCTTTTGCAGCCAAAAATTCTTTTGCTGTGGGTTTGTTTTTTTCATATGTAACTTCCTAAATATTTATGAATTTGTGTCTTTAAAAGCACAGTAATATTTATATAACATAGAATTACATTTCCTCCTGTCCTCTCTCCCAGACTGACAGACACCTCTAGGTCTTCTCTACAGAGCCTGTCAGGAGAGGTAAGACAGGAGCTGACAGAAGCCACTGTTTCTTATCCTCTGGGTGCAGCTGGCGGGAATAAATGGATATTTTTCCAATTTGATTTACAACTAAAGCCAGATGGAATGGGACGGTTCATTTCAAAGCAGTTAGCCTTCCCCATTACCCCAAAACAGGGAGCCTACACCTAAACCTCCTCTCGCAAACAGTCCCTGACACATACTAATGCCAGGACCATGCCTGAGCACCATCTGGGAGTGTGATGATTTATGCGGGTCAAAACTGTAATAACTAATGCACATAACAAATATAACAAAATTAACTATAATACACCAGTGCTGGGATACGTGCCCTGACACTGTCTTACTAATACAGGTATAGCTACAGTCTGTCCTTGTACAAATCCCACCCCAGTGCTCCTCTACTGATTCCAGGTACTGTTCACACACTTTCCCCCCCCAGTATTTTAGCGGGATTTGGTCACTTTTCCCCTCAAACCACAGACCCAGCTCTGACCTCCCAATCCCAACCATTACTGCCATGTCCATGTTCCTCCTCCTGGTGTGCTTCATGTCCCAGCCACTCACACTGCAGCGGTTCCCAGCTTGCCTCACCTTTGAAGGGTGCTCACTGAATCTGGAACTTTTAGGACCTAGAATAACCTTCCAGTGGCAAAAAAAAAAAACAAACAAAAAAAACCAAGGCATGCAAAGACGTTGCAGAGACTAACCATTTGGCCAAATGGAGGTAGCTGTGTGCAAGGACAGCACTTCCCTGACACACAGACAATCTACCTGCCAAATTTCAAGTCCTTGCCTGAAATAACAGTGAAAAGTAGAACAGGCAAAAACTTGTTAATAAAACAACTGTAAGATTTTTGTTTAAATACTGGCAGAAAAACATATTTTCCCTGACCCAGTTTTGAAAAGTGCTGATTCATTTTTCTTGAAAGCTTCCTAAAACATTCAGCTGAACACAGAGGCTTTTCACATCTTGAGAAACTTTTAATCTAAATTATTACAGTCTGGCAAAGTTATAAACCACTGAAAACAGAATTCAACAATGATAAGGGCTGAGCAACCTTAATCACAGGCTTCGCTACTGTAGTTAATCCCCAGAGGGGGTTATTACACCAATAATAATTTTAAAAGATTATGGAATTACTTAATTTTTGATTTCTTGACTTGGAGAGATTTCTGGTCTAAACATTTTTTGATGTCTAATTATGATAGGGGAATGCAGCACTAGTAAAAGTTATTGCAGCACACACATCACTTGAACAGCTAGATTTTGCTAACAAAAAAGTTTCTTGATAGAGGAGACAGTGGAAGAGTTCAGGAGTCCTTACAGTTGTTCCTAAGCCTGGATTTTTTTCCACAGGATAATACAGTTGCTACTAGACTGGTAACAAATTCACATTTCTGTTTTGGAATATGTTATTCCGTTTTCTTTATACAAAAGGGAAAATTGGGGCCGGGGGGAGATACATACATTAATTTTATTGCTTTTTAAGTGCCATAATGCTCTGAACATCATCCCTTAACTGGCAGAAAGATGAGCTTCCCTGCACTATTTCAAAAGAACACACATTTCAAACTAGAAAGCAAAAAAAAAGTGATAAATCTCCCTTTTTTAGCATCACTGTATCAGGCAAATGCATTCTGTTTTTTAAAGCTTCAAATTAGGAACAAGGAGTAGTTGCTTTTAAGTTGGTTTAAAAGCTGGCCAATGCTATATTTGCTTATTTAAGCTTCATTAAATTCAGGTTCCCATCTGCCTCTTTTTCATACCGTTTCCAAATCCTAAATAAAAGCATTAGTCCTCTCCGCTAGTTATAACAAACAATTCTTGTCAGTTATTGCTCTCTTGACAAAAAAAAAATCCCACCCTTAAAAACTTAGCTGATAGCTCTATATAAAAGGCAACAACACTATCAAAACCCAAAAAATTCCCCCAAAACCCCAAACTCCTGGCCTTTCCAAACAGGCCGATGTATTTGTAACAACATCTTTACCGAGTTCATGTATCTTCTTTATTGCTCTTCATAAACAGGCTATTGGATCCTTCGGACTTCCAACGTGAAAAATGAAAGAATTTCCTCCCGTTCTTGCCTCTCTTATCTCATAATTGTTTTGTTCAGAGCGGTAGGAGAAACCAATATAAATGTCTCTGCTATTTTATTTGCCCTTTTCAAGCTCATTCATACTTTTCTCGAGGGCATTTTTTTTCTCCTTTTCCTTTTGAATTTGTATCTGTTTACTGCTCTGTACACACAAGCAAGCTAAATTGTTCGAGATTTTATTCCAGAGCCTTATGTATCATAGATAACAGCACAAAATATTTTACAGTGGGATTTCACAGTGTCTTGTAATGATGGTACGAGGTAAAAACATTTAGGGATACGTTCAGTCCCTGTATAACTGAACTTGTCAATCTTCTGCGCATGCAGCATCAGCCATCCTTTCTTCCAGCCATCTCAGGCTATGATGTTACAGCCCTCGTTCTGAGCTCGTAAGGAAAAGGATGCAGGAGGCAGCTGGATATCAACAGCCGAAGGTCCTGTCCTGCATGACAGGGTTCACAGCTCGTGCGCGTGTTGAAGTATGGCAAGTACAACTAGAGAAAGGAAAGAGCTGGTTTCAGGGAAGACGTTATTACTCATGACTTCAGGAATATAAATTATGGTGTGGAACTTCAGAGAAATCCCAGGGCAGGATAGCGGTAAAGATCCATTTCCTGTGGCTGAGCCTTCTTTCCACGTAACTCTGCTAACCAAAGTAGGTACGTGCTGCTCCTGCCTTCCTCCACCTTTCAGCCCGTAGTTTGGGGTAAGCACTTGAGGTGTCTCTAGCAGGCAAAGGTTAGAGAGGACTATGGGTCAACTTAACATATGTCTGTGGAGATATATATATATATATATATATATATATAAATAGCTTAATAATCTGAAATTAAAATTCTGTAGCTGACTCTCTTATAACATTCTCCCATAACCTTTTGCTAGCTGAAATCTGGCACAGCACAAAATCTGTGCTTGTGTTTTCAGATGACAGCCTGTAAGGCGTAAGACTGGTATGGGAATAAAGGTGATATGCTATTAATTATACAACAGAACCTGCATTGAGAATCTAGACAAGGAAGTGTAGAGACAACCTCTTCGGGGAAATTGTCATTTGGTGGTTTTTTTCTATCCCCTTCTTTGCTCTGTAGGTTCTTATACCATGCTCACATCTGTAGCATCCAGTGGAGCATTAAGCAATGTGACTAACATCTGTCAAACGTGTGGTGTCTGCTTATGTGAATGCTTACTTGGAGTGCTCCCGAGGCTTGGCAGCTGGTTATCTTTTGTGATCTGGAAATCAATCAAGGGAGACTTTTCCAAAACAGAGATTTCTCCACTCTTCTCCTTACTAATCGTAGCAGACATTCTCCTGCTGAGGTAAAGACCAGTAAGTTGTGGGACTGACAAGCAGAAGCACCTAGAAGCATGCATTGCTCAGGATGGTTGGACCAGGCAAGTCTTCTGAAGACTTGTGGAGGTGGCTGCCCCATGAGGTGAAGTGAAACCTCAATGTCAGTTTTAATTGGCCGTGCTGTGATGGTCTAGGGACATTTTACCCAGAAACAGGGGGAAATTGCCTGAAATCTTTCATTCCATCCAAAACCAACAGCCCTGCCAGTGCACGATGTGGGTAGAAGCTCTTCTGTGATGATCAAGCTGCTAAGTAAGGCAGACTGAAAACTGTTTTAATAAGACAGAATAAGAAGATAAATACAGATAGCAAGTAAACTTTACATCCCTTCAGACAGCGGCACCCCATGTTTGTGCACCATCACATGGACCCTGGATGGATTTTTCCATGGCTCTCTGTGCAGAGCGGATCCTGTCCACGGAAATATCTCCTTTTTGATCATTTGAGCCAAAAATAATTTTCTTACAAGAAAACAACTCTATTCACAAGGGATTTTTGCATGACAACTCCTTGCTGCACTTATGGATAAAGGCAAGACCATGCAGGCAGCGTGTTCACTGGTACTAAGTGGGAAATGCCTGCAGGAGTCTCTCATACAATGAGCTGGCTGAGGCTGTCCTGCAGCCAGGGGGGTTGTGCGGGACACACAGCCTGAAGGTCACGCTGGACATGCAGCACAGTGCGGCACAGTGCAGGCTCCTCAGGTGGATCAACAGCTCCTTGATGTGCAATGGTCTCCTGGTCAAGATCAATCCATTCCACCCCTTGATCCACACAGTTTTCCTTTTCCAAACATTTATAACTTACAGACTATGTTAATAACACGCAGTCTTCTCAAACCCTAAATACAGTGGCCAGTAGAGCAGACAAGGCCTGTTCAAGATCATTAACTTCTCAAATATGACGTCTTGTGCAAGGCTCCCAGTGCAGGCAGTTAGGGAGGTGGTTCGGGGAGGTTCTAGCAGTGTTCCCCAAAGAACCAGAAGAGTTGGGTGGCTGTGTTCAGCTGCTGCCCCAGAATAGTAGTACTACCTCTTCTGGGTCCTTTCATCTCTCCTGTCTCCATTTTGGGCTCATCATGAGTCACAGAACAGCTTCTGTTGACCCAGACATGCCTCTTACCATTGACGACATCAAGATACATAATTCCATAGGAGTCACTGAATGGCCATGACCTCTGGTGAAAAGGTAGGAGTGGCCTTTTCATGGCAACACAACCTTGGTCACCGTTGCATGGATGAGGATTTAGCCATCCCAGATCCCAGATTGAGTGACACCTAAATCCTACTGACTCATAGACTCATATATTGAATAACACTCAAGAGAGAGGGGAATCTGTGTGGGATCGTACCAGTGAGAGCCCTCCTGACAGCACTGCTGTTTCCTATCACTGCCTGCTGCAACTGTGCCTTGAAGCAGGTCTCACACCATTTAAGCTCATTACCCTGGGGTTCACAGCCTCCCTGAGACAAGCAAACATAGCTTGTGGCCAACAATGTCAAACATGACAGAGGGATTCACGAGTCTGAGAATGGATGTTTGCCTTCTGTGAAGCCTGAGAAATTATTCTGAAAGCTGAACTAAACATTATATCAGAAAAACTTTGTTCTGTCATTTATAAAACGCTTGAAGTACAGTTACTGAAGTACACTTATTTAATACAATACGGAAATAAAATACCTAATAAAAATTAGCTCAATTAGCTGAAACGTTTTTCTTTCTACCACTAACCTAGGACATATGTAAAATTTTATTATGTTTAATGGCTGTCTGGGCTCCTGCTGTAATGACTTCAAGCAGCTCACTGAGCTATGATGTTTTTGCCATGTGAAGTTGAAATGGAGGGCAAGACATTCAGAGGGAAATTTCAGAGAGAAACAGGACAAGCTGCTGGATTTGATGGAGGCAGGGAGGTCAGGAGAGAACAGGTAGATTTGTAAGTCGTTGATGCAAACCAGATAGCTGAAGCTCTGTAAGGCAGCAAGCTCACTGAGAAGAAGGTTTTAAATGAGAAAAGTGAGCCAAGGACAGTATCAATAATCTGCAGGTAATTGCCTGGTTTTATATGTGATGTCAGAGACACTGTAGGAAGTGCCTCCCGGGATTCACCTTAAATACTGTAGAGGAATCGAGCATGGCAGCGGACAGAGGGTTCCTACAGCAGTACTTCATCTCCAGCAGGACTGTGCACTACAAGCAAGTCTCCTGATCATCACCTGTAGGCTCATATCACAGCTTGTCTCAGAGTAGGCAAACTGGACTCTTTGGGGGTTACACTGAACCAAAGGACATGCTCCAGGTGCACCCCAGGTACTCTCCAGCTGCCAAGAGGAATCGTTTCCCTGGATGAGGGTAGACCCAGGCTGAAGTAAAGCCTCCCAAACAAACTGATGTCAGGTCTTCAGCACCGCTCCTCTCAGTGTTACAGCTCCCCTTCTGCAGTGCCCCATGACTGTGCACAGTAATGGCAGCATTTTTTCCAACTTCGCTGCAGACTTTCCGTGTGTACTCACATAATTCACTTCATTTCTCTATGTCTGCGTCCTTCATATATGAAATACTCTTAGTATCACATCCTGTGCTTGCTGGAACATGGGAAGGGTAAAATTGTCAACACGCATCAGGCACTTGGACACCACGGTGACAAGCATCCCTCTACAAGGCAGGGAAAACATTCTGTTTGAAACAGGATTTGACTAGTGTTCCATAAATGAGATGGGAATCCTACCCTGAGCACTGAGAATAAATGTATGGACCAGACTCCATGATTCAGTGAGCTGTGCCCTTTCTTGCACACTCCAAAATATGGGTCCTGCTGAAAGAGACCATGACATGATCAAAGACAACCAGCTGAAGCAACAGCGCTGCCAGCTCTGAGTGGCACCTTGCTGTCTTCACGTTCTTTTAAGATACCCTGGGATGTTCCTCCGCTATGAAACTGCATTATGTTCGGCCATTGTTTCATTCAGACAGTAACAAAACTGTACAACAGCAAGGGAAGGCTCTCTACGCATTTATTGAGTATCTCCCAGCTGATGTCTTTGCTTGAAAAGTGGTCATTTTTTGTGATGTTCTTGAGATTGATTGATTCTTGTATTTAACCCAGCTGCGTTCTGCTGCAGAATCCATTGAATTCAAACCAGAAACAGTGGGCCAATACCTCATAACCTTGAAAGCTTTCGCTAATTAATTCTTCACTCAGCATTACCGCGACATCTATGTTCTGTAGCAATTGTCAACGCAATGGTTACTGACTTAAATGTAAATCAGCCTTTTGCAAAAGGAGTGCTATTCCCTTTTACCTCCACAGCAGTTCTTCCTCAAAATGCTCAATTGTACAAAACCTCCAACAGCATCTGTTCCTCTTGCTGTGAATAACTTCCTCAAGGCTGCAAAGCATCAGGCAGCAAACTGCTCAAGCCCTCTATTAAGAGGCTTTGTCCTACCTATAGAGCTTTCTATTTAAATAAAAAAAAATCCTCATTTAACTCTAAAAGAACAGTTAGATTTTTGGAGCATCCACTTTGACACGCTTTACCAGCTTTTCTGGGAAAACAGTCAAAGATTTCCTCAGCTACTGAATTTATGTTTGTTTGTTCGTTCCTGCTATTTGCACACAAATCTCTTTCCACTACACTTGAATCACTGAAAAGGGAAGATCCACACTCCCAATACCAGGCTGTAATAGCATAAAACATTTTTCTGCTTTGCTGGCACATCACATTATAGGGGCTGTCCGTAATCTTGGTAGAACAGACAATGTAAAAACCCTTCCTGCTTATATCAGACCTTGTTATTAAATTTATATCCATTTCTCATAATAACCTACATTTCCCTTTATCGGAACTCTGAAAAATAACTCCTTCGCAGGACTTGAGCATGGCATTTGATACAGTCGTCGGAGAAATTCTGATGTCCTGTCTCGGAGACATGGCAGGGGATTAGTGGGATTGTGAGTAGATGGCTTCAATCATCCCTCACAGACAATACTCAGTGAGTCATGAAGACTTTCTACTTCCAGGGCTATCACCCATGAAGTTTTGAAAGAGTCCACCTAATTCAGCGCTTAGAAGAGGGCCCGTAGTGTGAAACAGTTTGGACTAAAGCACAGGCAATATACCGCAGGCACACAGCGCTGGCTGGAACCGCCTCCGCACCTCTGCTGTCCGAGGCCCCGACTGCACATCTGGCTGAAGAGCTGATGGCCAAGGTGAGCTGGGCTGCCAGGAAGGAGCACTGGTGGACTCGCTGCAGCCGTACTGAGCTGGGACAGCCAGCCTTTTCACTGCTCTGCTGACCCAAGGGTCCTGACACTTATTACACCACCAGTTTTGAATGGTAAATGAGAAGAGCCAGTCTCCAGTTAAAACAAGAGGTGATGTGACCCGGAGCAGCCTCTCTGTGCTCTCAAATTTACAGTACCTTCTGTCACCTCTTTTCTGAGATACAACTAAAGAGATTGAAGCCAAGCGCTCAATCTCCACACCACTGCCCAGAGGCCTGGGCTACTTCTTCCAGTCCAAGAAAACCCTCTGACCAGATATCTTTTCCTTCTCAGCAGAAGTCTGGGCATATTTATGCAGAATATTAATATCTTCATTCATGGGGTTTGCAGAATATCCTCTGCTTCATGTCTACAGAACTTCAAAAGTTCAATTAATTTTAAATAATGTAATTGAAACAAAGACTCAGGTGCATCTGTGGCAGAGAGAATGGAAGAAAAACCAGAAATTTCATTGCATGTGTGCAGGGAAAGGCAGCCGGACTATCCATGTTCTGCAGGAGTGGCCCCTTCGCATGCAGTTGTCCAGTTTACTGACAAATTAAAACTGGGATGTCATTTCTCTTGGGATGCAGCTCTAAGATAAATGTTTTTAAATACTTCTTTGCTTAGACCTAATTACTTATCCCCCTCAACTTTTTATGCAGCATAGCTATTTTAGAAACTCTTACTAGGAGTGCCATATATAATGTTACACCTACCAACACAAGAAAAAAATAATTTCTTCTTTGGAATACTTTGCGTCAGGGATAATGCATTTGTCCTTTTAACAGGGATCACCTGGATGCATTCATCTTCTTTGCTTTGGAGACCTGGTCAGCACAGTCTGGAGGCAAGGTTACATACCAAAGAGACACAAAGCACTTATTACTTTAACATTACTTTAACAAAAGCAAATAAAAACATATTTTTTAAAAATGTTCTGAGAAATAATATATTCAACTGGCCCATCCTGTCAGCTTTTAGAATACATTCTTGCAGGAGCTCTCTGGTGGCAGAGAAATTATTTTTACCAGAGATCTGCTTAGGAGGAAAAAGAAGAAAAGGCCTCCAGCATTCAGCTTGGATTTCTGCAATATTTTTAGCCATTCTGCATGGCAGAGGGAGCTCACATGCTTTCCAGTTTATTCCATGTGCCTAAAATTTGCACCCTGAACTGCTGGTTCATATTCTGCCTATATTTCACTTTTTCAGAGCTCAGTATAAGAAAGTCCTCTGAAATTTGGACAGACTATATTCCTGGTGTTTCATATCAACCCTGCCCAGCAGCTCCGAGATAGAATAATGGGTCATGGCCCTCTAACGTAACCCTATCACAAAAGGGATAGAGAAAAAGCTTATTTCTCTACCTATCTTCCCATTCACATCTACTAAAGCTTTCATTAATCTCCTGATTTTCAATATCAAGATGAATCAGAGTAATTGAGACATCCCATCTCCACTTTGCTTAAGGTTTTAAAGTGAGAATCCACTCTTTAATATCAGGATACTGAGCCAGTTGTCCAGCTGATGTAAAATGATGACACTGTGATACATGAGCATTTGCAAGCAGAGGATCTGGCTTCCCAGTCTGCCTGGAGCTTCAGTGAGCCTAAAAGAGCCATTATCTTTACTACCCTAGTTAACACCTTGGTTAATTTAAAGATACTGGAGTAAAATAGCTCCCATGACTCTGCAATAAAACTGCAGTCCATTGACTATGGATGTTTGTAAAGCTAAAGTTAGAAAAAGTAGCTAATTTACAATGACATGTCTAGTCTCTGAATTTACGATCTAAGTAGAGCAGAGGAGAAAGCAAAGCATTAGCCTCCATGGAGGGTAAACTGAGTCCTGGTTAGATGAAGTGACTTGCTGCCAGGAAGGATTTCTCAGAGCCAGAGAGATCTTTCAAGGTGCAGCTCAGTGCCTTAATTAGGGGATCATTTATCTTCTCTTCTCCTTAGAGCAAAGGTTTTTCCATAATATAAAATGTTTCCTACAGGTCTAAAAGGTTAAGCTGTTTAAGAAATGTGACTTCTTAAACTGGGTAAGATTTGTCCAAATAAAAAAAAAAATTAAAACAAAACCAAAAACAACCAAAAAACAAACCCATAATAAAACATAAGTAGTTTTTACATCTCCAAAGCAAAGCAGAAAATATTAGCTAATTCAACCTTACAAGACCCCTGTGAGTTAAGTACAGGCTACACTTTTCAAATAAGCTTTTTATCCCTCTCTCTCTCTCTCTCTCTAACCGTGCAACCAAAATTACAAACAAGGTGCACAATGCTTCTGTGTGGTAACCATGGTAATCAGCTGTATCAACTACTGTAAATGGCAATATAACCAACAAGTCTCCTAAAAACAGACCTACTCTACTGTCACACGAGGTTTCCTACACGCAGCCACAATGCCCTAAAAGCGACGTGAATATTTTCTGCTGAGCAACTTGTCCCAGGCAATATTCAGGAGCTGCCCTTTGCAAACCTGTTTTAAAGGTGGGTAAGCAATCACCGGTTGCTTTGGAAAATCCTAGGTCGATGCCCACCCACGTTTCAGACACTCTCTGGCCAACACAGTCTCTGATTCTTGATTCTGGTCTTGATTCTTACAGATCCTGTACCCTGAACAGTTGCCGTTTTCCATGACAACTCTTTCTATTCAGAGGAAATTAGCATGTGGACTGTTAATAAAGATTATCACTCAGGGAAAGGGTAAGATTTAACTGAATGGAGCCAGGAACATAATATTTCAGGGGGGTTTTCACCAAACTTTAGCATTCCAACCTTAGTGATTCTATGATTTCCCCAAATAACATTGTTCCTTTCGCTGCTTTAAGCGAACATGGTTTCACAAGGAGTTACTGGGCAGCACCTTTAGGACACAAGTATGTTTTCCAGCCTGTTGAAGCTAGTCTGCGTCACTACAAGACTGACTGATGATCTGCTTTTTTGATTACTTCAGCTGAAGAAATATGAAAGCCAGACCGTTCCTCCGAGCGCACCGATACAAGATTACAGGCACCTCTAACTAGTATAACCTCTACCCTTTTGTATGCCCTATCTCAAACTTTTTTTATTAACTTTATTTTATTTCAAAACTTAATTCCTCCAGGTGCTTTGTTGACACGTGATGACTAAGGCTGCCTTGTTTAATAATGTCAAACACTTTTGTATGTCCTTTCTGCCCGATGAGGCTAAGGCTACTCTTAACTGGAGATGTAATTTTTCACATCCTTGTGGTCAGCTAAAATTGGGGCTCCAGCAGGTCGAGGACGCACTTGAGCACGTTAAAAAAGAAATTTAAACCCAACGCAACTTTGCAACAGACAGAATAGGGTTCAGCTGCCATCGTACTGGCAATTTTGCATGCCAAAATTCACCTTTTGGTCTCCAAAAGCTTATGTAAATAAATGCAGCGCACCTACCTGATTCTGCACAGCGTTCTGTTATTTAGAGAAGCGTTATAGCTGATCTCGGTGAGAGCTCAGTCTGAATCTACAACGCATAGGTCTGTGCTCTGTTTCTAGCGGCAATTTGCATAACGGTATTCATTTCCAAAACGCTTCACAGGCTTTATACCCACAAGATCATCTCTGGATGGAGAAGACAGAAAACCAGAAAACAGAGCTTTGGCCACCTGCAAGGAAAAAAAAAAAAAAAAAGGAAGATTCGGACAATATGGGCATGTGGGACCGAAGCCCTGGATTTATATCACAAAGATCCTTGGCAAGGAGCTCCACAGTGGCGTCCCTCAAGGTCTGTGTAACCGGGGACGTCCTGCTGCACGGGGTAGGTGCAGGACTGGGGCCTTTCAATATGGGAGTGGCAAAACCTCAGCATTCAGGTTCAATTTTGAAGATAAACGCATAGCACCTTATTAACTGACCCACGACTCCTGGGGGATTCAAAGACTGAACTAAAGCTACTAGATGTGTACCTACAATGCTACCGGTTGTTTGCAACTGGATTCTTACAGCATTCCCCAGCAGCTCCCCTATGCTCCCCCGTTTCCCTAAACACAGGGAAAACGGCACATTTTAATTCTGTTTTAGTCAAGGCAGTTTTTTAGCGCACCTTGCTCACCAGCAGTGCTACCAGTGACATGATAAATACCTCTCAGGTAACATTCATCTTCTCCTCCTTGTTATTAAGGTGAGCTGTGTGTGCGGCACAACAGTTTGCTTTAAACGGACTTGGGGTGGATTTTCAGGGGAGAAAGGAGGAGATTAATGTAATTGCCCATTCTTATTCTGGGGAAGGCAGGTGAAAGAGGCGGGCGTCCAGGAGAGTGGGAGGTGGTAGGGTTTGCAAAGGTCCTTGGACCCCGAGCTGCTTTATTTAGCATGAGAAAAACACCGAGTCAGCTCATCAGCGCCTGACGAACAGCAGGGTGAAGAGGAAGGGGGCTCTGGGTTGTTCGGCGCCGCTCTCGCTGCAGGGATTTAAAGAACCGCACCGCACCTCTGGCGCCGGAAAGGGACGAGCTGAGACCCGCAGCCCCTGCGGCCCGCAGGCAGCGGCGAGCGGCGGGCGCAGGCAGCGGGCAGGCAGGAGCACGCGCACCCCCCTCTGGCGGCCAAAGCCCGCGCTGCAGGCTGGCAGCGCCGGCCGGG